>DWDT01001791.1:0-15017 GCA_018245595.1 Microceris scylla | reverse complement strand
GCCAGCAGTGCTCGCACTGATCTACCGGTGTCGGATCTCAAGTAGGACAACATTGTGCGTCTACTTACAATGTTTATTGCTTTTCATGTCATTGAAAAGCTATAAAATTATCTACATCGCTGGGAAAATTACATAATTATACCACTTGTGATATGACTTCATATATGTTATTTTGTACTTAAGTGTTCCTCGATATATTTTAAGGATTAGAGTACGAATACGCCAAGGCCAAGTAATAGCTCTTGGGGAATTAGAAGTGTTGAACGACGTGTGTCGTAAGAAAGAGTGTAGGAAGAAGAAGAGAAGAAGAAATAAGTGTATTGGAAGAAGTTGAACATGGAAGAAAAACTGTCTGTATCTGTATGTATAGAGATATTTGACATTTAGTGCTCTCTGCCTACCCCAAGAGAAACCTGGTGAGACGTTGTAATTATACTTACTCCCATTTACATCTGTGCGCAATAGCAGTAAACATAAATATTATTTTACTTGAAGTCCAAACTGCGTCCAAATATATCAAGGCATCCCTGGACTGGAACAGCCTGCTAGCGTGTTTACTTCCGGACACATCTAACCTAGGACTCTTCAAGGCAAGATTGACTAGACTTTAGGCATATATAGGCATGCGTAGATAAGATGGAACCTTAGGACGCACAAGCGCTTTTCGTAATGCCAGATCGCGGCTAAACGCAGCCAAGCAGAAAACGCGTTGCAATAAACATTACAATATAGAAAATATTAGATACGTATAACCAGAAGGAAATTCGATTTGAGTAAGAAAAATATGTCACGTCCAATGTAAAATCGTAGTGTTACCTACAAACTCGCAACAAAATCAGCTGACGGCGAAGTTTGCGAACGCCGGCGACAGATAAGCAAATAATTCCCGGACACAGTTTGTACAGGACGGCTTAGTGCCCTCCCTCAGGATCCGTTACGCGCTTTCGAGTTACCATGCTTTCCGACTGTTCGAGACATTCTCTTCTCCAAGCGATAACTGAAATAGTTTTTATAGTATTAATGTAATCAAACTAGGTGGAGTGAGGATATACCCAAAGTGTCTGGCAGTGGTTGGATGCCACGAGCTGAAGATCGAGCTCAGTGGCGCGCTATTAGAGTAGGCAGGAAATGATGATGATGAATGTTTTGGAAATTAGAAAGCCAAATATTTAATAATACATTTGTAAATATTATAGTTTATTATATCATCACGCCAGGTCCACTATGAACCAGGCAGAAAATATCGAGAGACGAATATTTGCATCCTTGCAGGCCTGACTTGCTTTTCCTGCATTCGTCACTTTCTTCACAATTTCACGGCAGTATCAACGGCCTTCTAACCCATTTTACTGACAACGTTAATCTGTTAATGTTTGTCTGTGTGTCTGTTCCGCCGCACAAAGAGCACCGCAATCCGGTGATAACTTCCGGTGAGTGTGCGCAAACGACCTCTCCATTTAATCACCGTTAGCAGTTTCTTATTGTGCATTTTCCTATTGCGGCTGCACAACTGCCAAGAGGAGCGCTGCAAATCTGCGACAATTCGAATAAATAGTTTTGAATAAATACTATTCCTTTATATTTGCACCTAAAGGCAGTTAGAGAATAGTAATATACTTGCACGTCTCATCATCATCAACAGCCTACTCCTGGCCGCTGCTGGACACAGGCCTCTCTAATGGCACGCCACTGAGCTCGATTTTCAGCTCGTCGCATCCAACCATTGCCAGTCACTACGTATATCGTCACTTCACCTAGCTGGAGGAATTCCTACGCTAGGTTTGCCAAGTCTCACCTATTATGTCATACTTCCCGTTATAGAACGGGGAGTGCTATATTTTTGAAGGTTTGATTAATGACAGTCATTGATTAATGACAGTTTTGTCTCTAGTAATACCTGAATCTTGGAAACCCTACTGTATATCTTCCCTCCTGAATACTTGATAAGCGGGCACCTCGATTTACTTAGGCGCCTGATGACCAGCTAGGGAGGGAGGGTTAATTTTTAGCCACGCAAATTGGATTGAGGGTCCACATCTCGTTACTACTTCACGTGATGTCCTGAAACTAAGATCTCAGAGCTTTCAGAGCACTTTACGACACTATAATTGTATTTATTAGGTCTACCCCTATTCGACGAATACTGGTGTTTCTTGGAAGTGCACTATATTATTTTGCCTACCTCGTCGGTAACTAACAGGCGTGAGAATATGTTATTTTAATTGTATTTAGAATTTAAAAAAACGCAAGAAACAAGTAAAGAGGAAACGATTTTGGTACTTGTACTGGCTACAAGTGTAATAAACGGGTTGAGAGGCGAACTGACCTCGAGTCTCGGATTGCCGTTAACGTATTGCCGCTAATTGACAAATGTGTCATGTACACGCAATCTGACAAAAAGGTCTAGGTCTCTTGAAAATATCTCGACACGAGATGAGCAGTTCCTCTATGTTCGGTATTATCTACATATTTAGTCTTAATATATATGTATGTGTGTGAGTGCGCGCGTGCACGCGCGTGTGTGTGTGTGTGCGTGCGTGTGTGTGTGCGTGCGTGTGTGCGTGCGTGTGTGTGTGTGTGTGTGTGCCTGTGCGTGTATGTGTGTAAACGTTTATACATATATAACATACAACGGGCAGGCAGGTATCACATTGAAAACAATCTTAAACCTGTGGTTTGTCGCAGAACAACTAATTCATCTTGTAAGTCCCACAAAACATCCACATTGCCTAAAAAGCTGTACATCCACATCAGTTTTGGAGCGATCCCTCGCAAGCCAGATCTGTTCATAAATATAAGAGATACTGTTTGGTAATCAATATATGTATTTATATACATACATAAATTGTTTTCATCGTCTCGCTTTTCGAAGTCGCAGGTGTGGCAAAACAAACTGTACTCGCTCTCTGTACGCTTAAAATAACTCTTGACTGTTGCAATATTTTTTGTTACTTTAGACGTTTCCGAGCTTACGTGATCACTAAAAATAAAAAGAGAGAAAATATAAAAAGTTGGAGCTATTATTCAATTTTATATAAAATACAAATTTCCCTTCTCAAGACAATTTCCCCGAACCTCATTTATTCGACCCCTTATTTTAAAGGACAAAAGAATAAAAGAATATTGTAAAATTCAAATTCAGAAGGCGAATAAAATAGCAATCATAAACAAAACAATTTTCGAATTTCCCGCACCCTTTTGCGCGACGAAAAATCTTTTCGACCCTTTAATTTTGATTCTCCCTTGATTAAAATACAGAGCGCCGCCGCCGGCATCGTCTCTACATTCTTGATTGTGGATTAAATATGCATACGGTTACGACTAGGATTATATTCTGATTATGTTAATGCTGTATGTATATGAGCCAAACGGTATTTTCATGGATCAAAAGTTGAAGTGTAATTTTAAAAATCGACAATGTAAAAACCGCTAAAATTAAATTGCTCAAAGATGTATTAAAACATTAAAATAAGAGGCAGTTTAAACCATCACAATTTATCTATACTCATTTCATAGGGATATTCAATAACATTGACAATTATAGTACTCGTATTGAAAATAAAATTGTATGTGTTTTTAAGATTAAAATGTTATCAGTGATGGTGAAAACTGTGCGGCCAAAGGTATAGGCTATAAGTTCTTTAATTTCTCCTCTAGGGAATAGGAACACCACCATTCTACAGTTAGCTAGTACGCAGACTATGACCTAGGGCCTTCTCATTCCGAGATGACCCATAATTAACGGTGGAAACGTAGGCTTTATGATGATGGTGATGATCTACAGCAAGTTTAAGAAAACAGTACAGCCAAAACAACTCGATAAAAGCCTTGCGAATGAATTTCTTTTAACTGAACACAAAACAGGAAAAAATATATTCTGTGAGTTTAATCGCCTATATTCTGAGTTCACACTAGGAATATATAAATTACACGAGATTTCTAGCCATTCTGCACCCTGGAGATTATATTCGACGGTCTTGTTCATTCAAGGCTCAAAAAAGACGTAGAGACGAGTCCGACCCCACTGTTAGTAGAAGCGGGGAATATTTTCGTCCGCTTTTTCCAAAGACTACAGACCGGGATTGGCAGAGCGTCGCCATTTGCATTTTTATGCTTTAATTAAGCAAACTTCGGGAAGTGTTTTGAGGTCAGACGCCAAATGAAAAGATACTCTTAACGTTATATTTTTCAGCGGCCTTTCAGAACTGAAAAGATCTGACGAGCTTTGTTCGCACGGCGTGTGTAGCAAAGATCTTTCGTGTGTTACCCGCGCTGATTGTACATGGACTTCAGAATGTTAAAATCGAGATACCCTGTCATGAAATATAAAGTTACTGCACATTACGACTACAGCTATTTCATGAATCCACTCTTAGATGAAAATATACCAAAAAATAGTCAAATCCATAACAATTACTATATACAAATAAATCATTTTAAACATCTGTATGATCTGACATTTGCTTGGTGACGAAAGAAACGAACGTCCGATACAAATTGTGTAGAAGTTTCGCAGAGGTTTATATTACGCAGAGAATATGTAGTCGTAATTACTCTAAGGTATTCATGGGAAATACTATTCTTCTTCTAATTGGCAGTTGCTAATAATTGTTGGCAGCTAATAATTGGCAGTATTTAACATCTATAGCTGTGTAAAAAGAAAATATAAATGACTTAAAAGATGAGCAATTCTCAAATGTCTTTATATACTGGCGCAGTTTACAGCTCTATGTTATAACATGTAGAGTTCGCTTTCGACGCTCCCCAGATACGCAATTTTCGAAAGAGGTTGTTTGTTTTAAAAAGAAAAGTTGCATTGCAACCTCACGCCTTTTATGACATCTCGGAGACAGCTATGTAGTACAGCGCATAGTTTTATCCATGTAAAAAAATTATTACGTGAAGGAAAATACAATGGCCTTAACCCTTTTAATTCTGATCCACATCTCCAATACCAGACAGATGTAATATTTTACTGTTAAATGTTTCGTGAGTGTTTATACACATGATTATAAATGTACCGGCTTAACTCACGCATTGACTGGAGACTGTCTTCGCCGCGACCTCGCTGCAAGCGCCGGGAGCTCATGAGGAAGGACCTCGTAAAATCCGAAACTAGTCGGAGAAAAAAACTCACGTGAGTTAAGCCGGTACATTTATAATCACAGATGAAATAATTGATGAAAGTTGTAATAGAAACAAGTGTAACTTTAACGATGTAATTTTACTTTGGATATAGACAAATGTAATAACACGTAAAACATATGTACTTACAAAAAAAGTTATTTGGGCGTTTATTAGGTGTATGAGCTTTATTTGGCTCTCACACAATAAAAAAGAATCGTACTCTTTTCGTTTTTAAATTTCCAACTTCTTTCATGACGTTTATAGATTTAATTTATAACATAAGATGAAATAAAACCCGAGTGAACAATAGCGCGGGTTTGATTTGCGATACTATTTGAATTTCGAACCATAAAAACATCGCGCAAATAAATCTACGCTGCTACAAAACGGGGGTAGACGTGAAACTGTCAGAATTGTACAATGTAATTTGAGCCTTTTGAGACTAATAATAAAATCGAAATTAGCTTGTCGTGGTCTATAAGTGTTACCATATGCGACCGATTTATAATTTTTACGACGCGTCCAAATCGTAAAGGTCCTTAACAATGTAAATTATATTAAACAGTTGTAAAGTGTATTGTAATTATACAGGGTTTTATGGTCGGGTGAGGATTGTGACTTGAATAGGGTCGCTATATAGTGGGTTGCGGTCTGGGATAATTTCGTGACGGGAAAGGACGCTTGACATTGATTCGGCAAACTGAAAATTAGTTATAAAACATAGAATGTCAATCCTGAATGATGGAACATACAAAATACCAAAGAAAGACATCGATACCGACACCATTCCTTCTGTTTTTCTCGCTATGCTTTCGCTATGTCATGCATAATGTGTTCAGACTCCATTACTGTATTTGTAAAGTTTAATTTTTATTATCAGTATTTAGGCTCTTAAAAATAAGGAATTGTCCTACCTCACCTACAGTCTATACCGAACCGTCCTGTATTTCCATCAAAAATGGTAGACATATATTATGTTAATTTAAATAAAATGGACAAACAGACACTTATTCAGTTAATCTAAATATCAAACCCGTGAGATACAAATCGTCGTGAACATAAGTCTTTGTTTTTATTGCGAAACATAAATAAACGGGTTTCAATTTACGCGTCTCTTAACTGTCCTTTTAATTTAAGTTCCATGGCGGCCCTAAGCGTGAGCCGTTCGCCGCCCGTCGGCTGAGGTCCCGCTGTTGAAGAATGAACCTTAAGCTATTGGAATACAGGGTATCGAGGAATGATTGCGTGGTATCATAAAATATGTTTGTCGGGGAATTATATTCACAGCTTTATATATTTGTCAACTCCCTGTTGCGAGCGAGCTTTTTATGGTGCAGTTTCATTTGGGTTTTATGTGTAAAGCGTTAGTCAGTGTCCGAGGCTTACATTTCGTGTGATAGTCACCTGTTTTGTTTGTTAAATTTCATTCACTTTAGTGACCAAGTAACATACAAATGTTATACCTACTTAATTTGTGGCCTCTGCCAACTAGTTTTGTGCTTTTATCCATAAGCGTTCTTGTAGTATACTAGTTGCTACACTGCATAAAAGTCCCGAGTTCACTTCCCGAAGCGTCGTCACTGTGTCTGTTTCTGCCGATAAAAAGAAATCCGTTTTTTATTTTCCAATTTGAAGAGTAGAGGAGAGACTCACCCCAACCCTAAAACATGGGGATAACGGATAAGCTACGTCGATGCTTATGGGTTGCAGAAACTTCTGAAGAATTTATCGATAATAAATAAAAATAAGAGAGAATAAACAGTGATAATAAATAAATAAAAAAATTAAAAATTAAAATAATAAAGTGGCTGGTAGTGGCTGAATGCATAGAACATCCGACCACTCTGCAAGCACATACACAGCATGATCGAGCTTAGTGGCGTGCTATTAGAGAGACCTATGTCCAGCAGTGGACGGGAGTAGGCTGTTGATGATGATGATATCAATAATGATATGGTTGGTTCAAAACCGTATTTTTCAATTCACATCTAACACAATAAAGTGTTCAGTTTCATTATATTTCAGTTGTAACAAACAAAATATATTTTTATTAATACCGTCAAGCGTCCATTAAATACAATATGCACATAGTTAAATGATGAAGTATTTGTAACGACACTTGTAACTATGCTGATCTATGCTACTTAACTCAAGATATAATGAAAGTACACGGTATGTGTAGCTACCGAATGATGTTCCACTATTCCGAAGAGCCGAAGATTGAAGAGTCAGCGCCATAGGAGCATTGCGATCCCGTCTGTACAGCTGTGTATAGAAATATTTGGCTCTTGGTGCTCTTTGCCTACCCTGCAAGAGACCTGGCGTGCCCATATTGTATATGTATCTAACTAGCTGACCCGGCGAACTTCGTGTCGCCTTACGACAGAATAAATTCTCGTTATTCCCGTGTAAATTCTGATCCCTCGGAGACTCCGGGATAAAAAGTAGCCCATGTGTTATTCTGGGTCCTCAGCTACCTATATACTAAATTTCATCGTAATCGGTTCAGTAGTATTTGTGTGAATGAGTAACAAACATGCATACATACATACAAACTTTCGGATTTATTATAAATATTAGTAGGGAATAGGATATCCTAAATAACAAACATTATCGCTATATCACCACGCCAGGTATGTAAAAGGCGAGGGTCAAACATTGATATTTTTTACCCTTAATGCGCTTCTTCCACATTCATATAATAATATGTACGATCATGATCGCCAGGCTGCTTCAATAAAATCTCCTGTTGCAATGTTTACGCAGTAAATATCTTATATACATATATTATGTGTATACGTTTTTCCAAAATCCCTAATTTCCATTTCCATTGTGTTGCAAGCGCTAAGAATCCCATTTCGTAACTAAATTACAATTTGACGATTGCAATAGATCCGTACAGAAACAGCGTAGCTTAGCGTTATTTTGTGGAGCGGGAGCGGGAAAGCATTAAGAAGTCGTAAAACGTCAGGGGACTCAATAAAAATAGAAGTAGCCGTCTTAAATGGGGTACAGTAAATTATCCGTATTTAGCCCTTATATTAAAGTTGTCTTACGATTGCGATCGTAAAAATAAAAGAAAATAGTTACGTAAGGAACGGAAAGTCCAATTACGTTGGTGAGTTTTACTTTTTTGTAACAAAAAAATTGTTAAAGGAATGAAGCAATCCGAACTGGTATGTATTTACAAATGTCAAGATGCGAATGTAATTTTATTGTTTCATATGTGTAGGTGAAATTTTTCCCATTAATTAAAAAAAAAGTTACTTCACGCCTGTAATCCCCGAAGTGATAGGCACTAGGCAGAGGAATGCAGAACACTCCCTCGTTTCACCGGTTACGTTAACGTCCCACTATGGAATAGGTGGTGAGCCTATTGCCATGCATCGGGCACATATCCAGACTCCGAACCACTACAACACGATCAACGAGGCAGTCAACGAGGCAGTCAACGAGGCAGTTACGATACTCAATTCAATTTTTTATTTATGCCAATGTTGGTAATGTACAAAAGCGTACAGGCTCACAAAAGTACTCTCAGAATGAGAACAATAAGGGCATAGTATGCTGGTTTGCAGACTTAATATTCCCTAGAGGACATGATGGAGAATTCTAGATGCAAAATACAGTGAATAATATTTAGAATCAAAAACGCCTTTTATTTTGTATAAGTACTAAGAAATGGATAGTGGGGTACCGGACTCCAGTAGAGAAGCGTGAAATCTACAATCAGCAGGCTATATCCGCCTACAAAAGCATAATTTCCAATAAAAAAAGACGTTCACCCTAACTTTTACGACACCGTATCTGCAATGGACTTTCCTGGGTACGATTTCAGTAGCTGATACCAGAATCAAAGATATTTGACGTTCGTTACGCGTTTACGAGCTACGCTCCCTTCAGCCCTTATATATATTAAGTACATAAAACGGTGTACGTCCTTGTTTTTGTAGCACAAGTAATAAATTAGACGACCTTTTTGTAATTAAGTTAGCTGGTATGATTTTGTAGTTCTCTAGTAACATGTTAGTATTTGAGGGAGGAGTCCACAAACCAGATATAAGCCAGTATGCTGCATTACTTTTCATTAAGTGATATTGAAGTCAAATGCAGTCCATTTAGGCAGAACATTTATGAAAGAAAAAGAAACTTATTTAAAGTTTAAGCTGTCTTTCAATTTCATTTAATCCATATCTCATCAAAAGTATCAAATATCAGTAGTATTCAGTAATCAGAAGATTATTTTGACTTAAGGCGGCTGTTTATAAACAACTTGTTATTTTGATGAAAATATGATAACTTGTTACCCCCCCCCCCCTTATTGCCACCCCCCTGCGTCACATCCCCATTCTCCTCGTATCTAAGAAACATAATGATGAAAACATCTGGTATGTGGAGGCAATGAAAGGAAAATTGTTGCGGAAAATCATAAGGATGGAAAAATTATGAGGATGGAAATTTCCATTTTCCATTGTCCGGAGTTCGGAGTGGGCCAAATTGAGCGCTGTAATTGCTGGCAACATTCTCAAAGGCGGAATAAGACTCCACCCCCTGCCCATTTATATTCTGTGACGCGAAAAATACTAATGAATCCGAGTGTATTGAACTCTGCACTAATCAGTCTACCCTCGTTAGTGAAATGTGTGCACCTGAGTATTGCTTATGACATTATTATGTCTTAAACACCATTATCAGTTTATATCAGTCTGCTGCTGATTCTCCCACCATACCCATGCTGGGAATGCGAATTAAGGATCGCAGAGCACAGCTTCTTATACCACCTTCGCTGCCCATACTCGGCCAAGACATGTAGTCGTGCCTAGGTAGACTGCGCTATACCGCCATCAGCCGGTTTCCAGAGCGTCGCCAGTTGTACAGCAGGGTACACCACGAGTAGGTAAGATTGGCTTGGAATCTTAAGATGTAACCAAATACACTACAAGTAACCAGCAGTACTATTTAGTATTATAGTGTCCTCATTCAGAAGACGTAACAGAAGAAAAACACACGCTGACAAACGTGATATTTGATTTTAATCCCAAGAGTCGAACATCCCTGTCACTCATACAACTTCTATTCGCATCTGACACAAAAAGTCCTGGACCGAGGAGCGATTAGAATCAGAAAGCTTCTAGATGCTATGACTTCTCAGCTTCTGTGACATAAATTTTCGGTAGGTAGGTACTCTATTCCAAGGCTGACCACGTCCAGTGAATCTAAAAGGGCTTTAGTGTTAACAATACCTTTTTGGACATGCCGGACATTTCTTGTTTTTCCACAGCGGAACGAAGTATAAAGAGCGACACAATCTTCATTATCGCCCGTAGATTTTGCGGTAATAAAATAAACTCCACAATTATTCCCGTTTCTCCGTATTCCTCCTGTTTTGGCCGACAATCTCATTAAACATTTCTATTGTAGCGTTGCCTCCCACAGCGCGGCAAAAGAACCATTATAAATGTATAATTAAATCCGTAATTACTACTGTTATTATTTCCGAATCTCTGTTTACTGTGTGTATTTGGTTCCTTTAAGGCAATAACAGGCAAGCAGTGATAGCCTAGTGGTTAAGAATTCAGGCCGTCACTCCGGGGGTGCCGGGTTCAAACCCTTAGAAAAAATTTCTAAGGCGTGTGAAGTCTGCCAACCCGCACTTGGCCAGCGTAGCAGCCTTAACCCTCCCAATATGAGAGGAGACCCGTATTCCAGCAGTGGAATTGTAATGGGTTTAAAAAAAACCGGCCGTACAACTCACCTTACTCCGCGCACTCACTAGAGAGATCCATTCCAGACAGGCATTACAGCCATTCTCAGATCGGAACAAAACCTGCACCTGTCATCTTACCATGTTACAGCACAGTAATGCAGCCACTTCTGTCTTCCGTATTCATAAAACAACTATAATTAGCCCTAGACAGAGTTTAAATAATTTACAAATGTAGTTATAGTATCTATAGAAACTGTTCATGGGAGGGTTTATGTATACATACATATGTATATCTATAGCCGAGAACAGGGCGCGATGGCGCTCATTGCTGGAGGCCTATGTTCAGCAATGGACTGAGATAGGCTGATGATGATGATGATGATGATGTACCTGTTCAGAAATTCATTCCTGGTATCATATAAGTACGCCAAGTTATATCATAAGTTTTAGTGACGTCATTTGTTAAAATGACAGATTCTGAGCAAACTAGCTGACTACGGTCATAAGCGGCCACAATGACCCATGAATATTAGAATATGATTATACTCTATATTATACTTAAATAGAAAAAACGTGAAGTAATAAAGTCATGAGACGACGACAATGACAAATCATTACGCTTTGTATTTTTTATATTATGATAAATATATCAACGCGTCATTTGGTCAGTTATCTGCCACTTGCGTTAACGCTGACTGCACACACTCGCCGACCTGTACTGTTCGGTTTGTCAGCGTTCGTTTCGCGCGGCGCTCACAGTCACCACCTCGGCCAGCTACAAGTGAACATAATATCTAAAAGCTTGCCCTTCTAAAACATCCATGGTCTGTATTTAAGCGTGGTGAAAGTCACTTGAATGCCTTAAAACTAAAATAGATCGTTAGTTAATCGTAATAAAAAAAAAAAAACGTAATCTCACACCTATCATCCCCGAAGGGTTAGGCAGAGAACTGTAGTATATCCCCACGTTTCACCAGTTACGTTTAAATGTCACAATGGAATAAGTGGTGAGCCTATTGTCATACACTGGGCACACATCCAGATTCCGAGTCACTACTACAATTTCGGAATTAGAAAATTAGAAAAATCCAATAGTACCCGACCCGGGATTTGAACCCAGGACGTCAGCACTCGACCAACGAGGCAGTCTAGCAGTTGCAGCCTTTTAAGTTTAGTTAGTAAATGTAGCGGTAAACAATAGCGCGTTATTGTAGTGCTGGGTTTACGAGCATGCGGGCTCCACAGCGCGCCACGCAGTCTCAGCGTGTCTCCTGGTAGTATACGTTCGCCAGGTATTGCCAACATTTTTCAACTTTATGCAACGTAAACCAAGCATTTCATTTTATCTATGCCATAAACCCGCTTAGAGGACTAATTAATTATCTAAGTCCAGTAACGAGTATATATTTTTAGCTCAATCGTAATTAATATGACATAATTAAGAAACACTGTAAGTCTGGTGTTTCAGTTAATATAGTAAACTTTAAAGGAACACATTAAATAAATCTAGATTTTAAACAGTACAAGTTTTTATTTGTTTTTTTTGGATAAAGTATTTTGATCAGCAGTAACGTATTTTCCATCCATCACTCTTTGAAAAACCACTGATAAACCCCAGCCTAATCAGTGCCACTTCATCTGCTCCGAAGACTTAGAATCTTAAGTTAGTTTAGATCCTATCTATACACATAAATAAAATTGGAGTGTCTGTTTTTCATATTAAAATAGCCGCTTTTTACCAAATGCATATACATATACACAAAGACAAATACATAAAAATATACATAAAATGCATAATATACATACACACATATAAAAATACACGGTACACAAAGCAAAACAATATTTTTCACAATTTTTGTCTGTCTGTCTGTTTGTTCCGGTCAATCTCTGGAACGGCTGCACCGATTTTGACGGGACTTTCACTAACAGATAGCTGATGTAATAAGGAGTAATTTAGGCTACTACAATTTAAAAAAAGTTTTGACTCCCGTGCAAACGAAGTCGCGACCACAGATACTTATTAAAAACCAAAGGTTGCGAGAACCTAAACCGTCTTGCATGTAATATTCAAACTATACAATGAAGTAGCCACTCTCGGCGCTCGAGGGCCTACGCGCTGGACAGCACCACGTGCCGGCTGCAACATTGTCCGTGATGAGCAATAATGAAATATAAATAAAACCTGCATTCACTTGTTCGTATATTACTAAAGTATACAAGTTCATACACGAGCCGGCTGTGTTAGTAAGTCATTGTGTCCACGTTCACTCTAAACACATGCAAATACCTCCATTGATGCGAGAGCAACTTTGTAGAACAGTGATAGCTTATTAATAACACAATATAACATTACGCCTGTATGTATTCTAAGAGATAGGCACACATGTGTAGTGCTCCCATGTTTCACCACTTACGATGCGTCCCACGGGATAGGGAGTGATCGTTTTGCCCTACCCCGTACACAAATCCAGGCTTCAAAGTAATAATAATGCAATAATAATTAGCACGGACCGGGGATCGAAATCAGGACTTCTTGATTTGACGCTTGCAACCACTAGACCAGCGAATCGGTTAGGAAATCTCTGTTTTGAAAATAATTTAGGAAGCCAAGTGTATTTATGTTGTATACGTAGAGAACTGAACTGATTTATATTCATATAAATATATTATAGAACGGGAATTATAATCAGCTGAAGATCCAATCTCCTTAAGAGCCCAGTATGGCTCAGACACACCGTTCAAACAAACCACGATATATTAGCGACAAGTTAGGTTCAGGAGTATCATGCTGGGTACATGGAAGTGTTGTAAAAAATCCAGATAGTTTGTTGAATCCGCTAGCAGTCACCGGGTTAAGAACTGACGGTGCAGGTCTCTCGACTGTTTCACAGCGAGGGGGCGCTACTGGGTTATTAACGCTCCATTATCTTAATCCTTACGTAATTAGCTGATGAGCGTTAACGACAGGTTTCTTCGTAATTGGATGATATTATAACGCCTACGCGGCGCGCGGACGCTCGTTCATCCAAATATTAATATTGGCGCTTGTTTGCCTCATTACTTCAAATGCTGGTTTCATATGTTTAACATAATACGCTTCGGATGTAGGGCTGTGCGTTTTAGAAATTTAATTTTCATAAGAATATATCTGACTGCTAAATATTTGTATCATAAGTACGAATGTCTCTATGCATATTACATCATCATCGGCCTACTTCAGTCCAGTGCTGGACATAGGCCTCTCCAATAGCACGCCACTGAGCCCGCATGTATGCATATGGTAATGTATAATATATACGAACTTCATCAGCTATCCAGTTACCAAAATATAGATCTCGCTTTGTTTGAGGTCAGTCATGTGTTTTTTTATTCTTTTTCTTAAAACATCTCCTCGACTACCCAATATTGCCTCTCCATTGAGCAAACCCTCGATCTTTTGCGAGGCAGAATTTTTGGGCAGTCCTCGCTATCCTTGACCATCATCATCATCATCAGCCTTCTTGATGTCCACTGCTGGACATTGGCCTCTCTTAATCGGCGCCACTCCTTCCAGTCCTGGACCTTCCGAATTCAGCAGCTTCCCCCTCTCTTCTTCAGGTTGTCAGATCATCTGGTAAGAGGGCGACTTACGCTACTTTTACCGAGACGTGGTCGCCATTCGATGACCTTTCTTTCCTTTATATATCCTTGTCCACTTCCTAATATTACGCAACCAGATTTTTTTTGTGAGAGTTATGCTAAAACGTTATTTTTATTAAAGGGAGAACCCTGTATTAACAATAACGAGAGAGAATAAATTCGCAACGGTAGAAACCGTTGCGAATTTATTGTGTATTCAGCGGGGGCGTGGCAACCCTGCGCGTTTGTAATGTTAGTACGTTGATAGTGCGAGATGCATGACCTTGGCGCTTATCGAGCTCAGAGCCAACACGGAAACGAGTATTTGCTAACAGATAATGTTGCAAAAATATCATTTTAAACAAGTCCCGAGTACATAGATATATATACATATGTATTTATTTAGGTACGAAGATAATATAGGACATGTTGTATTTATTTCGCATGAAATGTGAAAACGAAACTAAATTTAAATACCGTATTACTGTGGCTGGCAGTGGTTGGATGCGAAGAGCTGAAGATCGAGCTCAGTGGCGTGCCATTGGAGAGGCCTATGTCCAGC
>DWDT01001790.1:0-15019 GCA_018245595.1 Microceris scylla | reverse complement strand
ATCTCAGTCCACTGCTGGACATAGGCCTCCCCAAAAGGGGGTTTATGCCTGTAATCTCCACGCTGGGCATGTGGGTAGATCGCAGGACACAGCTTTTCGCACCACTATATGCTCACCACCTTTTCCACAGTGGGACAGAAACGTATCTAGTGAAACGTGAGAATGCACTACATTCCTTTGACCTCTTCGGTAGTTACAGGCGTGACGTTACGTTTCTACGTTATGTTATGACCGAGTTTTAAAAAAAATCTAGCATAAACACCAACCCCGACTATGAAATGAAAGTGTTCAGTGATTGCAGCGTAAAATCCTAGGATAGATGTTAACAGTATTATTGTTCCGGTGCCAATGGCGAAACCTGGCAAGGTGAAAAACCGTTGCGTGATCAGATCGATGTACGCTTGATGCCTCGCCAGAACTACTGCTCCGGTTATAAGGAGGACTAATCCTGTTACCTGTAAAAGAAAGCTCACAATCGACATCGAAATCTACATACTCAAAGTAAAACATGTTAAGAAATAAGGACCATATGTCATAATATACAGAAAATACAAGGACTTATTCTCTTGTGACCCCAAATAGTAGTATTTTAAGACCAAAAGAATCCTTACATAGATTGTAACAAAATAAAACGCCCTTAAAAAATTTGAGGGAAATTTCGAACAGGCAAACAATCTCGGATGTTTATAGCTCGCACAAATCTCTAAGTTATCGGAGAAATAGGTATCGGTGTCGTCGATATTAAATTCAAATATATTAAATGACCAACGTCCAACAATCATCAAAACGGAATATGCGTATCTCCTCTCAGGAATATCTCACACACACAACGGCTAGTTATACAATGATAGATTGCTCAGATACACAAATCATTAATGATACTGCACGGACAAGAGCTTCAAATATAAATATCACAATACATTCAAATAATACTACATTACATTGATTTGAAATTTCCATAACTAATAAATGTTCATATTACCAGAAACAAGCAGTTCACGGCAACCAGGGAATACCGCACAGATTTTAAGAAAGCGGGAATTTTTATGTTTTTCATTTTATGAAAATTGTACAAACAAAATAACTGCCGGCACACTAACGAAGATAACGTCACAGACTAGCTCGTTGAGATCACTTTATCAATCCTAAAGTAATCAATATCTATTTTATCTTGACAATTCACCATCTAATCAATGTTCGACCCTTGATACAAACGACTATAGACATACTCGACTCACACTTAAATTATTCCTATACTTATACCAACCTACGTGCCTTCCAGACTGGTCACAATAATACTTACTTATATAATCTTACCACAGTTACAAAGCGCCCTTGCACACTCTATTCTTTAAGGGAAGAATCTGTTTTATGTTGGAGTTCTCCTGTCTTGGAGTCAGAACAGTGAATCAGTCCTATACCTTCCCACTCATTTATCTGTTTGAGCACTTTCATGCGTCCACGCTTATCGATGAAATTTTCAGGAAATCAACAACATATACCTATATAAGTCAGTCAATATTTTCAAAAGAAGCTGTTATTGGAGCACATGTTATTCTGGCTAAAGTATTTTTATTAGAAATTACACAGTTCTCGGCGATGGCAAAGTGTCTTATATTGATCACATGCAGAACTGCAATTCTATACGAAATTAAAAGAATAGACCAGACTAATACATTGGCAGATTTCTAACAAATTAGTTTATAGCCGCAATAAACAAAAACAGAAATAAAACATCTATGATGGTGGTAAGGGTGATGCCTAACACAGAATATACGGAAAAATATGAAACGGTTAAATGATAAGACTACATTCCCTTATAGAGTCCACCACTTAATGGACCCAGGGCCTGATGGTGCAGTGATTAGGTTTACCAAAAAAACATCGGCCGTGAGTCATGACAATGTTTGCAGAAGGCCTATGTCCAAAGGTGCATATCAGTGTGCTAAAATAAATGTCCTCAACGACGTTGATTCCATTAAAAAGATTGAAATATGAGTAACTGGTTTATTTTTTTTACAGAGAACATGCTTAACAGTTTTGAAACCCAATTATTTTAAACACCAAGAAGTAATAGAGAATCGTTTCGGAATAGTAAGAGCCTGAGAAAAGAACAATCTTTTGACCTGCCATTTTGTATCTATATACATATCTTATTCTTACAACGGTAAAAAATATATAAAAGAATCTTAGAAGGTAGAAAAGTGATATAATTTTATTGCATACTAGCTGTAGCCGGCACGCGTTGCTACGCCAACATACAAATACATATATATACCAATTTTCATAATAATCGATACAGTAGTTTTTGAGTTAATCGATAACATACATACAAACATTCATTTTTATATATTAAGATATTCAAACACCGTGAATTCCATATAGGTACACAGTAAATATCTATCTAATAAGAAAAAACCAAATAAACCTCTTGCCATTTCAAGGACAGTTTATGTATGAACGCTACTGCTTTACTTAATAGTCACAATGGAATCTATAGAATTGGAATTGAAGTCGTTGGCAAAGTCTTTCATGGACCAAATGTGGGCTGGGCATTTTAACGAATCATAATATCACGTGAATGATATAACGTCATACACTTGTGACCGGTTTTGAATATTACACATTAATTAGTTTTCAAAATAATATTTGTAATAATGATCTAATTACATTCGTATTGACTTACAATTATACTAGAGAAAAATAATATACAAAACTGTCCGCAGATCCTGTGATCACCCGACACTTCCATAAAATTACTATATTCGTGAATATACATATGTATATTGTTCGAAGATGGCAATACATACATTTGATTTTTAACTTAAAAAGGCAACTCTAAATACAAAACCGGTATAACTCATATGAAGATAGCGGATCTTCATTTTGTATCGTTTCCTTGTGTTGTACTGTGAATTTAAATTATTTTAAGAGGCACCAAAAAATGTTTGTCCTTTAATTATAATTTTACAAATAGTTCACCAAAAAGTTTTAGTGTAACACTGTTTGTATTGTTGTTGTGGTTTTGTGAAACAATCAGTAAGTTAAATCAAGTCGTTGGTTTTCGATAATTATGTAAAGTTTTTCTTAAATGTTAATAACATGGCAAACAGCCACACGGCCCCACTTGGAACATTTACGAGGGTTAAAACTTTTTTAGGCTAAGTTTGAAAAAACCCGTGTAATAGCGCATC
Source organism: Microceris scylla (assembly GCA_018245595.1). Classification (NCBI taxonomy): domain Eukaryota; kingdom Metazoa; phylum Arthropoda; class Insecta; order Lepidoptera; family Hesperiidae; genus Microceris; species Microceris scylla. The sequence continues at coordinate 11,825 of DWDT01001790.1, read as the reverse complement.
CTAAGCATCGAAGGAAGCTCGTTCCACAATTTTCACGTCGCGGCAGGATGCTGCGCTTAAAACGAAACCTGAAGGACTGCGAGGAGACATGTTGGTAGGGGTGATTGGTAGAGTCTTTCGGAGTGTAGTGCAATGCATAAAGGTGATCATAGGATCATTCCAGTTTGTCAGAACGCTCCCTATAGTAGAGACGGTAGAGCACATGCAACTCGTCAACATCCTTACGCAGGCTCAGAGGTTGTAATCGGTTGGTAAATACGGGATTGTCGACGTTCACGGTATCAAACGGGCTTAAGTGGTACTTTAGTACCCGCACCCATTGGTGTGGGCAGTGTTTCGTATGTTGCATACGTATATTTCACAAAGCTTAAGATGTTGGCCTGCTGTGAACTGTTTTGCCATTTTATATGTAAAGTGCTGGCTGTATGTATATTTGTATGGTGCTAAATAAATAATGAAAACCTGCTAAACGTTTAATATTTCCAGATATTTTGAGAAATCACTGTATTTCCAATAATGGCGAATAAATCAGAAACTGGATATGCGAAGAAGATCCTCCTAGGCGCTAATACTCTTTTTGCGGTATGTATTAAGAAATCCATTGACAACAGGTTTAGCGGAAACAGGTTATTTGCTGTGTTTTTATAAAAATCTTGCTACGTGTTTATCGAAGAATTGTTATTATTGTTATCTAAAAACTTTACAACGCCATTATATGTACTTTCATAAATATGTTAGACAGTTGCAAAATTTTAAATAGAAAAAAATTTTTTCAAGTTAAAAAGCAGACAACTTATGTATATGCAATTAATTTTCACCGATGTTCGTCCGCGTGAGATCAACGTATTTCAAATACCATTAAATAGAAAATTTTACACATGGCGAAATATGTATATAAATATTCTAGGTAACATATTTCTGTCATCATCATCATCAGCCTATTCCCGTCCACTGCTGGACATAGGCCTCTCCGATAACACGCCACTGAGCTCGATCTTCAGCTCTTCGCATCCAACCACTGCCAGCCACTTTGGTTATATCGTCACTCCACCTAGTTGCAGGGCGTCCTATACTACGTTTACATATTTCTGTACAAAATTTATTAGTTTCTAATTTATAGAACTTACTAATTCTTAATAATATCAGTGTTTCTCCAGACTCTCATGAAAGTGTAGTTTAATATAGTATTACAACCCTCACTTCATTCCCATAGGGGCTATTTAAAAAAATCAAGTAGCCTATGTTCTCTCCCAGGATTTTAACTATCTGCTTATCAAATTTCATCACAATGGTCGCAGCGGTTTGGCGTTAAAGCGTTACAGACAGAATGAGTTATTTAAAAAAATAGTACGGATGTACATTAAAAAATATTGTTCTTGATTTATAAAATCTGTTTTCAGTTTCCAGAAATATAAAGCATTTTTTTCTTTCAGATCCTCGGTTTTATTTTTCTTATAGTGAAAGCCCTGATAAACAATCAATTTGTTACTACAACATACATTACATTAGGCATTTTTGGCCTGCTTTTGGTAATATTCACCTACTTGGGTTTCTTTAGTAAACAAAGAAATGACGATTTCATGATAATAATTGTAAGTTTTTTTTTCACCCTTAGCAAATTACATGCTTTTAAATATTTTCATTAACAATCGTCATACTGCCGATCGCGCGCGCTTCTTACTTTCTTAATTTTTTCAGTTTTCAGCGTGCCTTTTAATTATTTTCATTGCGGAAATGTCATTGGGATTATCAGATAAACTACATTACAAGAAAATTTTCCTTACCAAGATGTACAGCAAATACAATATAACAAAATACTCTAAGAACGATTTCTTGACCTTGGATATTGATGACATTCAAACTAAGGTAAGACTTGTTTGAAATAATTATTTCAAATTCATATGACATAAACATTAACATAACATCACGCTGTTCTTCCCGGGTGGAGAGCAGTCAGAATAGTGCAGTACACTACCACAATCCACCAGTTATGTATTTTATTATATAATATGTTCCTCATGGAATTGTAGGTAAGACTATTGCCATACACTAGGTACAATTCCACAATCTGTGATATTATTGAGAATATATAGTTAGAAAATTCCAGTAATATTTTGGCCAACCAGGGTATCTAACCCAAGACCATCAGTCGCGCTTGCAACCACTTGACAAATGAGGCAGTCAGATTATTTATTGAGATTTAGAGGAAACAAATTTAAATAGTTTTCTCTCATCCATTACGTAACATCGTACCTGTAATCCCTGTAGGCACAGAATCATGGTACACGTTTCACCAGTTACACTTAAGTCCCATCATGTAATACGTGTTAAACCTATTGCCATATAATGTCCACACTTCGATCTATAGACTCCGAGCCACTGCTAGAAATACCAGAAACTTTAAGTTACAAAATATCAATAGTATCCGACCGCGGATTTGAACCCAGGGCCTCCCAAACAGCAATCACGCTTACCACAAAACGGCTTACAAGGCAATCAATTATCTGCTATTTTCCGTCTATTACCCAATACGAGACATTCAGATTTTTTCTCAAAAAAATTTCCACCACTTTATCAATTTTCACAACTTATATAAGTGTGATATAAAAGAAAAAAACATCATATCAGAACACTCGCCATAGTAGCATCAAGTTTTTTCAAGATTTCTGAAATAATTTCTTTTATATCCCTCTTCAAAGTTGAACTTTCTAGGCAATTCCCCGACAGTTCATGAATTAGTCTTTTAATTCTTATAAAATGGTAAGACGAAACTTCATTTGAGACTTATTATTTGAGTTTGAACCCTTAAAATGTACCCAGGAATGAAAAGCATTTAACAATGTAAAATACATCAAAGCCAAAGTTTGGTTAGTCAAACGTCAAAAACGTGTTTACCTGCCGTCGTTTTCCTAAAAATATTTATGATCACTGAAGACTTAACATTATCACATTCAACAAGTTGGACATAAAGAGTTGACAATAGAATTATAACTTTCTTCTTAGTTGATTTCGGATGGCAATAGGACAAAAGAGTAAACGCTGCATTACAACCAATTACACCAGTGTTCTGTTATGTAATGTTTTAATTAAGGTTTTACACGAAATTTGTTTTGGTATGAACCCACCGTGATTTTGAGATGACTTTCTGGAGGCAGGGATGCTGATGAGTCACTTGTCCACACTGAAGTGGTGGCGAAATCCAGCCAGGACAATTCCGTGGAGTGCTACTTAGGCACTTATACGAGAATACAAAATACAAGTATCAAAACTACTGTATAAAAAAATAGTCAGTTTTTCTATACTGGGTTGCTCCAGTGTACCATGAAACTCCTGTGTCCATTTCTTGATTGCCTCTGAAACAGCTATACTGACCAATGCGTAGCGTGTGAATTCAGAATAAAAGACACGACAACTCAAATACGTGCTAGCAAATTTTTACACACGTAATAGAATCGAAAAGTAAATGCTTTATAGGGTGCTTCGGCGACCGGTGTGCGGTTCTAAAGTTAGCAGCCAGCTAAAGTTGACCTGTCCGTTTCAGAAAGAATGCTGCGGTTGGATGAATCCCGACGACTGGGCGGTCATAAACCTACCAATTCCGTCCTCTTGTTGCTCGAAGCAAAATGAAAAAACCGCAACGAACTTAGTATGCACGGTTAATTCGACGGAGTTGCATTCTACGGGCTGTAATTATAAAATTGACAACGCAAATTATTCTAGAGCTAAAAATAGTACAGAGCAAGAGTTTACGAACCGGATTAACACCAGTGATTATAAGGTTCCTGATTTCGTTATTGAGGAACCACCTAGGGACGGATCAGGTTTCTATGGCGGTAGGAGAATGTCTCCTGCTGTTATTGCTACTTTATTGGGATAAATATGATACATTAATAAAAAAAATTAGCTGTCAATATGTAGCATCCCAAATTGTGTTCTTTGGACCTTATTGCCACAATACCTACCTCCGTGAACAACCTTGCTGTAGAATTGTTGGTTGAAACTCTTGAAAGATATCAAATGAAAGCATTATATTTTTCACAAAGGTACGGTCCTGAATTTAAAATAAGATGATGATAATATTATTATGATTTATAATGCAGACGTCCATTCGGTTTACGAAATGAAATAACAGTTTTTCGTTTGAATTTCGATTGCTTAGATGTGCACAGTATAGATACCGACCTCAATAATTGGAAAGTAAAGAAAAGAGATTCGAATGAAAAAGTAAAAACTTTCAAATGCGAATTAATTTAGTATGCTATATTCGTCCTCTAAAATATTTTTTCATCGTCTATGACATAGCAGCAGATCACATTTAATGAATAATTAACAGTAATGTTTAAGACATAGTTCTGTCAGAGAGTCCACTAGTATAACACCGTCTGACGTGCCGTATAAAGTAACTTAGCGTAATTGTAATGCAGCCTACTAGTACTTCACGGTCGTCTCGCCGCCGCTCATATTCCCGTCGGTATTTTGGATAAAGGTCAAAATGTGGAGAGGCGAGCGCGCCCCAGTGGACCTGAAAGCGGACTCTTTACACTCGCACTCGGCGCTGCTCGCCCGCTCTCGCCGAGCGTGAAGTGCTAACATAGTGTAACATCACATTTATTAAGATGTTTTGATGCCATAACACAGCAAAATGTTATCAACTCCAATTTATAGAGATTACTTCGTAAGTTGTAAAAATAAATGTTATATCAAAAATGATGGCTGAGTAGGAAGCCTCCGAAACCGTAGTGCGTACACTTACACATGTAGGTCTGAAACACACATGAAAGAAACACAGCAGGTCTGCAAGGATAAATATATTCGGCACTCAGTGCTCTCTGCCTACCATATAAGGGACGTACGTTTGGTACGTACACATATATTATTTTTATTGTTACAATATTACAATGAATTTTAATAAAGAGTGAATGAGGTAGAAGAATAATGTGAACAAAGAGTCCTGAATGTAGAAGATACATATCAGGTCTGTTAGGATAGAGAGAGGTATTTAGCACTGCGTGGGGCCTGCCTACACCACAAAGGACCTTACGTAGCGTTAATATACAATAATAATATTCTACTTTAATTGTAATATTGATAATAACAGTTAATCATTCGTAACGTTTAAGGTTTAAATTTCCAGTGTACATTGAAAAATAAATCTATGCATAGCAACGAGATAACGTAAGAAATATATTTAATTCGCAACCCTGAAACATAGTTCAAGTAATCCGATCAGGTAATAATAATTATATGTTTAAATTGTCGCTAGCCGGGGCTTGTAAAACATTTTTATCATACAATATTTGCATTACAACAATTATAATAAATTGTTTCATTCGTGTAAGAATTATAATCATAAATATTTTAAAATGATTATTGTAGCCGTTAGCCCACTTGGCTGTTTAAGTAACAGATCCTGACCTGCGACACTTTTGACAATGAATATATATGAATACCCAACCGTATTATGTACTTAAAAGTTATAATACGCAGTGTTATTCGAAAAACAAGCAGATAATGTAGTGTTTCTAAAAAATAATTTTATAGTTTCTTCTTAATATACGTAATTTTTAATTAATGATGTAATGAAAAATGATAAATCATTACAATGTTTATAATGTATGAAACATAACCCATGTTTCACTAGATCATTGCGAAAAAATATAAATATTTTTTTTCCCATATGCGGTAAATCCCGTCGTTTTATTTTATACTCCTATACCTAGTCCTAACACATAATTTAATACGTCAGGTTGTCCGTACACCATTTTTTACACGCTTTATATTAATAACTAAATAGTCTATTTGTTTTTTTCAGACAATTTATAGTCATAGTGCTACATAGCACTGGCTGATTTGATACTAAGCCCTTCTTCGTGTCAAAAAAAAAAAACAAAAAAAAATAATAAAACAAAAAAATTAATACAATAATTGAAAAATATGGGCGTATTTTCTTGATTATCAAAACCAATTTCTAGAATCCTAGATACTTTTAATAATGGCCTCCACACCGTGTACAAATGTGCGAGCTGACAAACGTATAGTTGCTAATATCTTGACTTGTTCTTAATAACACTATGCTGTCCGGCGCCACAACAGTGGTGTCTTGCGTAAAATTTACATACATGATTGTCCAGCTCCGTGACAATGCAATAATTTCATACTTTCAACTTGATATTCATGGCAGGACCACCATGATATTTATACAAGGCTTTGATTGTTCAAATTGGTTGTAATGCGGACGCATTTAATGTAATCGTGAGATTACGCGACGATGAGTAACTCTGTGCGGTATGTTTCCTATGAATGCTGCTTTAAAACTAAACAACTAGTAAAAAAATGATAGTTTAATCTAAAATAAATCAAAAAGTGCTTTCATTTTACTTAAAATAATTTGTTATATAGCGACTGCCGGTTTATGATCGTTAAAACATCTTAATAACTGTGAACAAATAAAAATTAAGTTAATGAAGAATAATCAATTTTATTGTAAAAAATGATGTGGTATACATCAAATATTCTAGACAGGTCTTTGGCAGCTTCTTATAAAGTTAGAGTAATTACAAAAACAACAACCTTTTTAGCAAGCCAATGGTTGCCGCCTTGTCTGTCCGTGTGTCGATGTCCACGTTAAGAGAAAGGTTACTCGTCACGGTTGATCCAAGGTCACCCGATCCAACAGAAACTGGCCAATATTCGTTTACCAAGAAACGAAACCTGAGCTCTTCACAAGTTTTGGGACTTATATTTATGCGATGGTTAAAAGTGCCAACATATTCCGATTTGTACAAAGGCTTCATGGTGCTAAATCTAATAATCAGCTGTTCTTGGCCTATAAATGCTGTCATAACTGTGCATTTGAGATAAAAATGGTCATTTAGTTGTTACGTAGCATTTAGGGAAGGGGAGGGAGGGTACCGAAAAACGTTACGGTGCATTACATTTCAAGAATCGTCAAAAATTGCGTTAGGTAATACTTGAACGCTCCCAAAGCTCGATAAATGGATACCACATGAATTGAGCGTCTTTGTTGGTAAAAACAAAAAGTGATTGCTGCGTCACATTACTCAACCGTCACAATAACTAAAGCATTTTGAATCGTGTCGTTACTTGTGACGAAAAGTAGATTCCGTACGGCAACGCTCGGAAACGCTCATCACAATGGTTGAACCCAGTTGAACCGGCCAAATACTGTAATAAACAACAGTTTACTCAGAAAAAGGTACTGGTGAGCGTTTGGTGATCTAGTGCTGGTGTCATATATTACAGCTTCCTAAAATCTGGCTAGACGATTACTACAGAAGTGTACTGTCAACAACAATCATGATGGAAAAGCTAGCCGTTAAACAACCGACACTAGTCAATTGCTCCAGCCCACTGCTGCTTCACGACAACGCTAGACCCTATACTTCAAGACAGACGATTGGCAAATTGGAAGAGCTGCGGTTGGAATGTCTCCGACACCCACCATACTCCCCGGGCCTTGCTCCAACAGATTACCATTTTTTCAGTATTTGGACAATTTCTTACTAGGGGAAAAATTCAACTCCGATGAAGCCGTCTATACCGCCTTCAAAGAATTTCTTGATTCTCACATTTTTCTCACATTCCCACAATTTTTTTTCAGCAAAGGAATCCACGAACTACCTAAGAAATGTGAATGTGCATAGATATTATTAGTAGATATTTCGATTGATTAAATATATTATTGCATAATTTTTTTCCGTTACATTTTCTCAATTTAAAATGCTAATTTCATATGTATTATATATGCATTCATTTAAGAAAATTGTATTAATTTAGAATTCAAATGTTCACAAATGTGATTTATATTTGCTCCATTCATTCTGTTTCAAATTTTTTAACGCGTTTATGCTGACCGATTCCATAAACGTATTCTGTGTTAGAATGTTGAAATTTTTAACTTACTGGAGAACACCTATTTTAAAATTACGCGCTATCATTGAGTTCAGCTATGATAAATACCGAATATTATAATTTATCATTTCCATCCACGCTTAATAATCAATTATATTAATGCTGCTGTTACATAATAGATAATCTACAAAATAGATTTTTTGCTAACTTTATTTTCGTTTAGCTAAAATGTTACACGAAAAAAAAAGTGTTTGCGTTTTATGTAAAATTATTTGTAAAACAATTAAAAAGTAATAGTATTGAAAATTTCATGTATTTAAACATATTTTAAAATATCAAAATTCTATAAAATAATAAATTTATCGGGAAGCACAATGATTTAATTGTGGAACAATACAAATAAATATATTTTATGCTAGTAACACAGTCAGATGCTTGTTTTCCGTTTTGCGTAGCGAGGTAAAGAAGGACAGTATTGACGTAGTATTCGGCTCACCCTGTTGGTGAATATTTGACTGTACGGCTGTTCGACTTGGATATTGTGTGCAATTCGTCTGTGGTTTGCTTCGTTCAAAACAATATCAATTGAAGGTAACCAATGTAATAATTGTAAATTTCACTAAATTTTTAGTATAATTATAATTTATTGTAAATAAGAGCAAATTTCACAATATAACAATTTGTATTGAAAAAACCTATAGAGGAGCTTGTATAGTTGAGTCAACAACGCATATTGATGTTTTTAAAACACCGTAGCGAGAGCCAATAGAAATAATTTATACATAATACTTTTGTTCCAGATTAGTTTTTAAATTTAGAAGCCATCGAGATTTAAAAATGGCTATTGGACCGGGAATGTCGTGTGTTAAATATCTGCTGTTCTGCGTCAATCTTTTGTTCGCGGTAAGTGTTTGCATTTTCCTTGAGAGCCTCCCACCCTTATACTTACTTTTTGTCCACACGCTTGCCGTTACACAGTCCACGTGATATCGCAAATGCGAAACATTACACATTTATACCACTTTTTGCGCGTTAATAACACGTAAATAATTAAATCACATAATTTTTTCACATATTGTCTTTAAAAAATACTCGGACCATATTAAGGATCATGAAATAGGTTTACAAATGAATTTAGTTAAATCTTTGAACAAAATGTGGCATGAGAGCTACAGGTAATGACGTTTATAAATTTAGGGTACGCAGAAAATGTTTAGCGCGGCCATGCTTAATTTGTTTTTAAAGTCACCTAAACCACCATTTTAAATGAAGGTTGAAATGTGTAATTACTGTTAGTAATATACATAGTTGCGATCCATGTACCATGTAGATATTTTAGTTTTAATAGCTAACATACAACTTGACTTTATTATATTAATATAATGTATTAAATTATAGTATACATATTATTATTACTATTTGAAATTTATACAAAATACACTTTTCCGATTAATAATATATGAAGACCATGTTTTATGAGCCCTTAACCAGAACACAATTATTTACACTGGCCTTTAGTCCTGTCAGATATGATATATAAACAACATTTTTCTTAGTCATCCTAAAGTAATATAACTTATATGCAATGAGTTGTGTAAATCCATCATTGAAATTAAACACAGCTAGTAATGCTAGGTGAGAAATGTTGCTTAATACCTGTGGATCTGCAAACAATAGATCTTAATAAACATACTTTTGTGACATACATATATCATAACGGTAATACTGTTTGTAATTATCATGAGTGTGTCCATAGAAGGGCATAGTCTGTCAGGTCTGTTGTTCTATAAACATAATCAAGTTTTATTGAGAAACATTGCCATAGTTAAACAGGTCAGACAAAGAATATTGATATATGCCTACCTATCTTTTCTGAGATAATGTTTCATAGTAAATTTTAAAACTTACTGTGATTGCCTGTACTGGTACTGATATAACAGTATTTTATAGACAGCATTACAAAAAAAAAATTGTTTCAAATATAAAGAGCATGAAATAATGAAATAAATTTGATTTTTTCTTAAATAGTTAGTCTGTGATTAACACTTGGGTCAAAAAGAAATTGCCAGTATATGCTATTACAAGAGGCCTATGGAAATGTACAATATTTGTAATAAATAAGCTTAAATACATATCTGAGTTAATGGGACTGTAAAAATATATTTCCAAAGGTTGCTGAATTGGATTAAATATTAAGAGCAGGACTTGTTCTACTGGCTGCAGTTTCCCACCCAATACCCCACCCATATCATATAGGTTCTAATGATATGGTTATAACTCTCCATGATAACAAGTGTAGATGATACACTTGTGTCTATTGTAAAAAATAAACTAGTGTCTAATATTGTCTATTCAATATTTTAGGTCACAGGGCTGATAATTGTGATAGTTGGGGGGATAGCTGAGGTTGGAGCTAACCCATATGTGGACCTGACAGATGAAAAATTCTACACATCGGCACCGATGGTTCTGATCATCGTTGGCCTGATTGTGTTCATCGTGGCATTCTTCGGTTGCTGTGGGGCTGTGAAAGAGAATCACTGCATGATAGTCACAGTAAGTATCAAATTTTTTCTACTTGTTGCCCTTTAAAATTAACATCAATTAAACTGATTAAAAATTAACGAATCAAACCATTTAAATTCTATTGATAAAAACTCATACAGGACTGTAGACAACCATTTGTAGAGTTGTGGTTAAACCAGTTAGTATTGGTTGTTCATTAATTATTTAAGCCATTAAATATAATGGCTTAAGATGTTATGTAATAACACACCTGTAATTCCGTAACGGGTCGGCAGTCACATAGTTCACCAGAGTTACATTTACATCCACCCATGAAATAGAGGGTGAAATGTAAATCATTTTGTAATTGAAAATGTTATTGTTATTTTTATGCACTTTTTTACAAGATCCTAAACTCTTTAGAAGTTTTTCCATATTTATTGATGATATGGAGTGCATATATGCTATCTATGCTGCATTTCTCCTATGCTACATTTAAATTTCTTCATAATTTATTTTCATATTGTTATTAGGGTATTAAATAGTACAATTGTGTATGTAAAATTGATGTGTCTCTTTATGACAACAACATTGATATCTAAATTGTATCTTGTGTTGCAACTTTTGGCAAATAGCCAGTTGTCTGTATTAGAATCTTGTTGATAAAAATTTCATGACTACTACATATTGGTTAAAGGCAGATGTTGAACTTTTATACACGGCACCTGCTCTATAGGTTGTAGTGAATTGGTTGGTAAAGACTGAATGATTACAATACTAATTTTTAAACATAAAATAAATACATTTTCATCAAGGCGGTAACTGTTATAAGCACAAGGACATTTAATACTAAAAAATTAATTTTTTTTTTCTTATTTATGACAAAATTTAATTTACAAGACGTTTAAATACCACTTTACCGGTTTACGCTCGTTTTGGCAAACGGGATAATACACCCGTTGTATTTCGGACTTAAATAATAGTCCAAACGAGCAAGTACGCGCTTTTCCGGGACGTTTTTTGAAGCAGTGTCTGCCACAGTGTGACGCGAGGGGAAGGCTAGTAGGCTGTTCGCGCGTATACGAGCATACTAGCGCGTACGCTCTCACGAAACTCAGCAGGTGCCCTGTACAAAAGTTCTAGTAGGAGTATCTCTAGAAATGGTTGTTTATGCACCAAAAATATTCTAATCTGAAAGAACGCAGTTTCAAACTATTATCAAAGCGATAACATAACAATCATAAAATGAACACATCAACTGTGTTTATAGACAGTGGGAGGATTTTGTTTGCGCCAATTTCAGTAACTATATGTAGGTATATACATCTATTATATAAAAATGAATGTTTGTATGTATGTTATCGATTATCCCAAAAACTACTGTACCGATTATTATGAAAATTGGTATATATATGTATTTTTCCACGGAGAAGGTTTGTGTAATATGC
>DWDT01001789.1:0-15021 GCA_018245595.1 Microceris scylla | reverse complement strand
TGGCCTTAACCCTCTCAATATGAGAGGAGACCCGTATTCCAACAGTGGAATTGTAATGGGTTGAAAAAAAAAAAAAAAGCTAAGTGTATTTAATTTAAACTGAAACTTGCCGTTTATTTTATATTACAAGATCTTAAGTGAAATATGTACATACATATATGCTAATATGCCATATTATAGTTGCTAGTAAATTTCCCATGGCATACATTAGAAACAATTTTTTTGTCATATAATTACGCTATAGCCTTTACAGGTGGACAGATAAAGCTAGCATATATTATTTTATATTTTCCTCTAATATATTAATAAGCCTTAAAAATACCATTTTAGTATAGTTATAAAACTGCCGTTAAATTGGTGTTGATTTTTAATCGATTATTATCATAGCCAAACCGAAAATATGCAATAACATGTCTCGGATCATCGAGACGTTTTATTATGTTAATGTTATTGAATAAATTTTAAGCATCACATAATTTAATCGCGCGTTTGAAATTTGTAACAAAAATCACCCACATCATAATTAATGTCTCATCTGTAAACAGATTTAGCTTTTAAAAACGCTTAATCAAAAATGAAGAACCTAAATCAATCGCTGGCCGAACACCGAGAGCGTTTATCAACAAATGATTTAAAAGTTCCATTTACAAATTTACGCTCTGCATTAAGTCGTGCCATTTCTGTAACGAAAACAAAGAGAATTTCTATCTGTTAACAATTTGATGTTAAAACGTCATAGGTTCACATAGGTCGCTTGCTTTGAAAACGTCTTATTTTTGTGTATATGCACTGCGCAGACGTGCATGTACCAACAAGTATTATACGCCGAAGTTGAGATGTACACAGCTATATACGAAACGTTCGCCGGCGGTGTGTCGTTTGGTATTTATTCGCTTTATAGGAGCGGGACTCGACTCGCCATAGTTACTCGTGTTTACCACGAAACTGCTTAGCATTCTAACCGAATGCATGTGTACTGTCGCCAATAAACCGTCGACCTGGATATTTTTTGTACGAGAATATTTCTGTACTCGAAATCTCTCATTCACACGGCTCTTATTACGTATTATAGACATGGTCATTGAAAATGTCCAAGTTTTGATGTAATATGATTCATCGGGTCAATGTTCGGCCATCTCAAAATAGATTGAGATAAACTTAATTAAAACCATTAATAATTGGGATTAAATGCGATTGAAACGCTTTAATACTACACGCTACGTATCGCCCAGACATCGAAATTTGCATATCTTTTAATTTGAATTACGATGGTCACTCCAACATTTTATATATCGGCATCGGATCCACATCATCGGAACGATTAATTAACGCAATCGAAACTTTATTCCGGTGCAGTAACATCGAAATTCGGTGTACCTACCCGCCGGACTACGGCTAAATGAAAAAAACCTGTCTCAAAAGATGTTACCACACTAGCGAAGTGTGAAATATGAAATCACGACTTCTCCACTTGGCCGGCTGTTTGTGTTCCAAATAACTAGGTATTTTCTCGTGTCGAAACTTGAAAGTGAACCCCGGTGCCCTTTTTGTGATGTTTTATACACATCATTCAATAGTTTGCGGTATTGACCGAATAATACAACGGTAAATGACCTTGTTCCATTTTTTCTCAATCGCCTACACACTGCGATCAGCCAGTACGTAATTAACACCGCTGTTGATTCACGAAAGCAACAATTTCTCATGGAATAAAAAAAAATCTTCATATTTAAAAGACCCCAGTTTACAAATATTGTCACTGTATTGTTTTTGATCAAAATTCCGTGTACCGTAATCAGTGATAATAAAACGAACAAACTAAACATCTGTTGCAATTTCCATTGACTTTCGTTTCTTTGACAAACAAACAACAAACAACAAACAATAAATGAGCCCCGCGAACAACAATGGCATCCGAAACACGTGTACGAAAATCTTTCAAAGGAACGCTCACCTGATCTCGTAGCTTTGTCCGAAACGCTGTAAACATCCTACACAGATGACGCTCCGAAAGGCCGAGCGCCGGCCCATTCCCACGTCCTTTTTCTCTAATTAAAAACAAAATAACCGAACAGAGATATGAAAGTAGGGCCCATAAAATAATTATCAAACAACTCCATAAAGCGAGACCGCGATCGTACTGATGGTCTGTGATACAATTTGAAGTATGAAAAATAATGGAAAAAGACACATCGAGCGTATATAATTTTGTAAATCGCCAAAGGATCAGAGGTGCTCGATGATGTGTGGGATTTATATTACTGATAAAGTAAAAATTGTAACCCAACTACACACAGATCGGACGTCAGTTTGCATTTCGTTTATAAGTCAAGTTGTTGAGTATGTTTCCTTAATTGCCCGCTTGGCAACGGGTTTGTGCGAGTATTACAGAGTTGTCACACGAACTAGACACGGCTGGATCGAAGTATTAACCACATATCGAAAATAAAAAGCGTCGCTATCACTTACATTGTAACGAAACTTTTACATAGATTTACAGCTTACATGGAACGTACTTAATCCACTAATAAAACTGTAACTTTGTTACGCGTCACGTCCACAAAATAAGACCCGTTTCCATTGTTAACTTATTTTTATTGCATCTATAAATAAATTCATTGTTCTTCTACAAAATTTAAAGCAACATCGTGTGGAGTTGTCAATATAGATATTCAAGAGCGTAATGATTTTAATCTAGCTCAGCAATTGTAATTGAAAACATATAAATATATATACATATTGTAGACAGCTCGGTGAGTTTATAAAGGCTACCTGCACACGTACGCTTACGTCGTCGTCGCTTTTTATGGGCCGGCCGAGTCACTGCCGTGGGAACCAGCATATACTTACGATCGGCCTCAGCTGACCGAAATGCGCTCTCCATACTCGATTAACAAATCAATACGCCGTATACTACGACGTACCATATTTGATCGTGCAAACATATCATAATAATACACGGAGAACCACCGTCGCTCCTTTTAAACATGAATCGGAATACGAGCTACGTACCGAAATGTCCCGTGAAAGGAAGCGCGGACATAAAGCTCAAAATTGTTCGGTCTGCGCGGCCGCCTGCTTGGTATTCAGTAACGGGCGATAACACGTCCGCTGCCAGAGCCGACGTATCAAACGAGACTCACTTATTATAAATTCGTCAAAATTGAACGTTCCATCGAAAGCTTTAATTACACTTATCTGCGAACGTTTAAAAGGTGATGGAAATACATAATAAAAAGCACGAAGCGAACTTTTTGTGTCATAATGCGCCGTGTGATGTGCGTTGGGAAACTGTGGATTTCTACTATTGATTTCTTCAATGTTTATTGTTCGTCGGAGTATGCACGTATCAGTTCCTATGCAAATAACTCATTGTTAGTTCTCGCTCATGCAAATTATGTTTTCATTCATCAAGCTAATTGACAACGGGGACATCTGTCAGTTGTGAATCACTCCTTAAGAGTTCGTGTGGTGATCTTATGAAGAAATTAAATGGTGACCCTTCATATCCGTCGGGCGCAGCTGCGCGAGAGCCGACCCGTGACGTGTGTATTATACCTAATTACACTCCGTCACGGATTCCCACTGCTGCGGCGCTCTCAAACCCGTACTGCTCTTGCGGCCGTCATCAAATTATGACGGCAGTTTTTGATTACCTTATTGATAGCGTTTGACCCGTTTCTATTAAATTCTCGATACCCAATTCGTGGACGCTTATCGTGGGCACCATTCGAAGATTATCGTTTTAATCGTAAACAATCGAACACTCTCTATGCGATTACTTGACCAAACAAATGAGCATCGGCCATTCGAGACAGGATTAAACCTGTCCCATTTACGAATTCTATAAAAAGGGTGAAATAGTTCATCAGATAATCGTATAATATACATTAGGCGCGCAGCATCGGTGGTATTGAAAAAATAAAACGACTGGAACCATCGATGTAATCGGTCTAAAATTATTTTAGTGTAACTGTTCGGGCATTTAATTGGAGAGATTTTCTGATCGATAAATGAACAAACACGAACGTGAGTGAAGGTTACGCTGGTTCAGAACGCTGCCTTTGAACTCGCTTGAACAGAAATTGTTCGGTATTCATGAGCAGCGAGCACACTCGCGCACCTCATCTTATTTCGTATATAACTCCGATTGAAGGTTACTTTATGAAACGACCGTTTTATTTACAACAGTTTACTCACCGATAGCTTAAAATAAACTCGCATGATTATTTATATGTACAATACAAAATGTTCTTATGTATTGCGTGCGCTAATGTGTTTGAGGCAAAAAACCTTTTGATATAAGCGATTTGGACGCTTTGATAGTAAATGAATATTATCGCGTTATGTTCGCCGTGTACCGGAGGATGGTCCGGTGCAGCTACAGCCTGTTTTATTGACAAAACCGGTTCCGAACGGTGGGAGAAATTTCATAAAGCATCTCTAGTAACCGGCAACACATTTTCGCATGAGCCGTGCCGAGGTGTCGTGGTGTCATAAAACCTATTGATAAAGTGTACAGGCGCCTGTGAGCTGTTGACTTGCCGCCTTATCGTCGATAATAGATTTTCGACTGCCGTTTCGCCTCCTTACGTAAACATAGCCGTATGTCAATATATCTATCTGATACGCACCCGTTACATTTTTTTTCTTCGCGTTTAAAACTCTACGGAAACATTACACGGCCCATGTTGGGCGAGTTAAGTGAGCTACCCATCGCCTTATTGTGCATAGTATTTTTAGCCCGTATTAAAACAATTCAGCCATCTGCTCCCGGGTTCACCTGTCTATCATGTTGTTAATTTACACTCATCCTCCATTCCGAGCGACGTCGTAAACTAAAGGAAATATTTGAAATGCTCGCCGCCGCGCCCATTTTTAAAGGTCTCTGCTTGAGATGGTGTACTGTGGATTATATTATTGTAAAGAATGGCGCAGTCGAATGCGTTTTAAAATTCCTCGAAAGAATGAATTGCTGCTAGCGTGCGATATAAAATTGTCGTTTGTTTATATGTAATAATGTGCAGTGTAATTGCGAGACAATGTTTGACATGTTCTCTTTTGTTTTCCAGGGCACCTTCTCGCTCATAGTCGAAGCGTGGCACGACACGAACGAGACGTCGAGATCTGACGGTGAGTTGCAGTCTAATGTGATTATGATAAAAGGGTCATGAAGCATCGAAAAATTGTAAAATTCACCTCACGTCCGTCACGACTCGCTCACATCCAGGTTTCACTGTAATTCTGGGTGTTTATCGTGCATTTAACGGACAGTATGTATATTTGAATGCTTATATTATCATATCGTGGAAGACAAAAATGTTCCCATGGAGCGGCCGATTGGCGTTCGAAGCACGCGGCACGCGCGTGAGCCGCTTCGCAATGCACGCCGTATTCTAATAAACTCAGCCTTCTGTAGGACGAAAATTTAGTAGAAATGTTCTAATGTATTCCGATGGCCGTTGACCGATACCTAGTCGAAAAAACATAAAGGATCGTTCTCATCGCTCGTTCAATTACGCATGCACGAATCTAGTTTCGTATCGTTTACGAGCACATAATTTTTATACGCGAGTTTACAAAGAAAATTACATGTACGTCATATGCACATATAATTTTAGATTACAATCATTTAGAGCGAATCGATTTCCGATAGAATCGATATAAGTTGGGCTCGTTACGTTTGACGATGGCACGCGGGGCAAACGTCCAATAAAGAATCGACAGCTTACAGCGCACATGCGACATGGCGTGACCGAAAAAATGATTCCAAATGAATTGTAACCCGCAGCCCGCCGTAAATACATCATCATAATAATTCTCTGCGTGCATCCAAATTCATAACTCCAAACACGGAGATATAAATTCAAGAAGCAGACTTCGAGGAATAGCGAACTCCCCATAAACGAATCGATTTAGAAATCACAAACATGTTGAACGCGAACTACCCGCCTCTCTTAATTAGATTTTCATCCCGCTGCACTCTGACCGACATAATTACTACTCGTGACCGGGTAACAAAAACATCTGTGATTTACTCGAGAGATTTCGAGATACCGAGAGGTGTGGTACGGGCCGGTTTACCGAAAATCATTAGCGTCCGAAGTGGATAGCTTAAGAGGACGGGTATATTTTTAATACGGCGCGGGAGCGATGGGCGGCGCCGACGCACTACCGAGAAATGTTACCAACAGAAATCTAATCAACCATAATAACAGGTTACACACACGCCGTTTGTGTTCACTCACTATCAACTCACTGGCTAATGCCTAATTAAATCATATACTATTTTTTATCTAACACTGAACCGCAACTGAATGCAGCCGGTTTCGTGTGGATAAATTTCTAAAATTAAATCTCGCGCAGATAAAACGATTACAGCCCCTCCTCCTTTTCGTCCGTGCAGAAGACGTTGGCGAATGATTAGAAAGGCGACACACGTCTAAAGAATCTAATATATCATAGATAAAGGTGCCTGTAAAGAGAATTATTACCTACATACCATAAAGAGATTCTTCTCCCGAACAAACAACGTGTGACAAAAGGATGGATGGCTTGCAATTTTGATATAGCCGTTCGCTCCTTCACCGAAATCTTTTGTGTAACGCCCGAGGCGGCGAGCCGCACCTGGAGCCCGCTAACGGATCGACGCATTGTTTACTCCCGATGCTAAAAAACCTTACTCCGAGGAAGTTAATTTTTAGTTTACACTTCGTCTATCGTCATCGTAGGGCTTGAAGTTGATAAAAAATCACGGAAGACGGTGCGGAAGGTTCAATTTATGATATAACAGGCGCTGGGCGTCAGGAAGCGTCGTCGACAGATGCTAAGCACATGCCACCGGATAATAAGTGGGCACACGGCGTTGTCTCGTCCCGTACGTTTTGTTTACTCTCTCGTCCGCTCCCTTTACGATTATTGCACTGTCTCGATTTACACCTCCATATAGGCGAAACGAGAATAGGAGCGTGTGAAAAGACAGCAATGATAACAGATTCGTGGAGGTAATTACGCGTGCGGGGCGCGCGAGTCGCCGCGGGCTGCGCTACCGCCGCGCGCTCTACGCTAACGTGTATTATCGGTACAGTTATGTTGTGACGGGCCCTTATCTCGTCCGCTCGTGCATTATTAGCCAATTCATTATCCACTAGCAGCGGCCTGATCCTTGCGTTCTCTACTCTCTCCGCGTTAGCGTTAATTGCCTTTCGCAAAACTTTGCCGAGTCCGCTAACGAATTTATTACGCAATGCCTCGTGTACGCAGATTCGTCGCGCGAAACGAATATACTTGTATTTTTAAGAGAATAAAAAAAAACAATAGCATATTAAAAGTACGTGGCGCGAACGATGTGTGAAATATCTTAGGTAACGACGTTTTCCTGCCACGTCTTTAAATCTGTTTCAACTTCGACATAAAGTTGAAGAAAAAAATCGATGGACGTTTTGTTTATCTAGTGTGGGGCGTGACGCTGAACGCGCCTCTCAAATTGAAATACACGTCGAGCATAAGAAGTGGACAGTTTTATAAACAAAAGAGAACGTAGTTTGTGTGCTCTGTCCATTGATGAAACGCCGTTTCCCACAGCGCCGGCGGCTCCGACCTGTTCTGTTCGACAAATCCCGGATCAATAAACCTTTATTAAATGATTAAATAAAGTATTTTCAAGTATAAACATAATTCTCATATTGGCATAGGTCGCTGACGCTATACAATTAGACTGACGACGGTCCAGTTGAAGTGGCTAGACGTTGTCAATCTAGCTACATAATGAACGAGGGCTCACATCCGGTCGACTCGTTCATCGATCGATCATCAGCGGAAGCTGTATCGCGTGAACGCATCTCCGTTGGCCGAAAATCGCGTTCGGAACATCCGAAATCGACGCCGTCCGCCTGCGATATCGGCCGCCTCGAATTATCGGTTATTTCGCTTTCTTTTGTTTTTATCGTTTGAATCGCTCCTCATTTATTTGTAGTGACCTCTGGATCCATAATTACATAGTATCCGAGGCACGGCGGCGTGGCACGTACACACTCGCCTCGTCCTTCTTTAAATTGTGTTATTTATTTGTGAATCGAATCTACATTAATAGTCGATAGTCGTTACACCTTCATTTAATATCGTTACTATGGTTTGTTATAATGAGTGTAATTTCGTGTGAATCGTCGGTAACGTTTTGATTCTTTTCTTATGTACGCTGTGTGTAGAAAACGAAAACATCTAAGTAATTTTCCTACAAATTGTTTAGAGACGAAAGCCGGTTTAGGGTCACAACAAGCGTTAAAATATTGCTTAAAATTTTTAGATTATTTTTGATGTTCAAACAAGATTGGAGGTACCGTTGGTTTTGTTTTTAAACATATGTTATGATAACATATGAATGAAATTATCTTCCCGCTTTGTGGTGTCGGTCATATTACACGCGGCGGGCAACCCTAGCACACCTGAGCGAGTGCTCGGTTGCCATAATTCTCCGCGCACATTCGAGCTAAATTGCAACCCACTCTCGGTTCCCACACATCATTTTTCTAATTCCCTCCGAACTCTGCACTCCGCTTCAATAACATTTATCTGGAACCGAAGCTATCGTGTTACTCAAAATGCCTCCCGCATCATTATTCGATTTTTTTGTTAAAGATTTTGAGAATAAACCTTTATCTTGGGATAAACAACTTAAATAAAATTTAAAGCTTTCACTTGTTCAGTGTCTAGTACATTTATCAAATGTTAATTGTTTTTTCACTACTACATAATATGTAACAGCGCAGTCCTACGAACAATGAAAGTGTACCAGCAATATTGCACCGCACCTACTCGCTCGCAACTATCTGAAAACAATTTTCCATTTCCATAGGAATAGAATGCGGAATGTATTGATGTTCAATATATTATTTTGGTTGGGCGGCTAACTTGAGTGGGTACGTACGTTTTATCATTTAGATTTATTGCACTGATACGATCGCTCGGTGTAAGTTTACCACGTTGGACTGTGTGCACTATGCGCTGTTCCGGCTTCGTGGCCCTCGCGTTTGTTCATCACGAGGATTTAACGCACCACCTATTTTGGTTCATCGACTTCTTATTCTGGATCGTCAAATTCTTAATTGAAGTCATCATCTTACGTGAATATATCTAGCTTAAAAATTAAAGCATTCAATATTCTTCGGTCGTAGATACGTACCATCTTGCGCTGCACATAAACAAAGGAGCCGAAAAACCTTAGATCGAGATAAGCTGCGCATCTCATTACCCGATATCCTCTATCACTGACACCCAACAAAGAACAATCCTGTCAGAACAGCGATACCATAGTCTACCCAACCGTACCATACGCCACGAAATTAGTCCGGATCGATCGTTTTATGTACCTTTTAATTTTGTTTCGCGTCTGGTTTAATTTTATCTGCTGTCGGGATTACCGGCTTAGGAATGCAACGTGGCGCGCAACAAAAAGAACAAAAAAATGATTGTTATACGCAGAGTGAAATAAATAAAGTTAGAAACTGGTCGGCGGCGAGGTTTCCCAGCGAACCGCCTCTCGGCACTTACAACCATTTGATGAATGGCGTTGCGTATTTTTTCCTATAACAGAAATCATTTCAAGTTTTCTACACTTTTGTCTCCACCGTATGTTTCAACCGTACACTAGTTGCGATATTTCAATGTTGATTCACAGTGGTGACAATTCATACAGTAGGTAAAGGGAATGTGGTTAAAAACTCTTAATCAATCACCCAACGGGCGCCAACGGACCGAAATAGTGAATCACGCTCCGAACAATGAAATCTCACGTCTGAATGCGGGCGTCAAACGCCGACGGTAACAGGTCAATTTACTCCCAAGCCCTTTCCCACGCTGATAAATAGATACGCTCTTTTACTTTAATCAAATTAAATTGTGTCTTATACTTAACTAGATCAATCTCGTTACCAATATAAATATCATCTTACTATTCCGGTAGTAGACGTTACCTGTACATATATGTATATCGATATATATTCAAAACATTATTAGTTTAAACATAGGTTTACGTTTATTAAAACGTCGGACTTTATATTTTTTATCCAGTTCAAGGTCTTCAGTTTAACATGCTTATTTACGTTCTACCTATCGCACCGTGTTGTAATGGATCTTTTTTTTTCAGATACGTTGATTGCGCGGATGACGAAGCAGAGTATAGCTGATGTTGGTGGCCCGTGGGTGGAGGAAGAACAGCGGTGGAGTGGACCCGGAGGCGCACACTTGAGGCTCTCCTACAGAGTCACTTGTGCTGCACATTACTACGGTCCAGGTTGCGAAGTGCTGTGCAGGCCGAGGGATGACGCTTTCGGACATTACACCTGTTCCGCCACTGGAGAGATCGTGTGCAAACCTGGATGGACTGGAGACTATTGCTCGAAACGTAAGTTTAACTTTTTGAAATCTGTAAAATTCATTACCATGATGTAAAATATTTGTGGTCTAAGAACGCTGCTATACCAACAACCTTTATAATATAAAACATTAATTTAAGATATAATACTTCTTAATTTCATTGATTTTTATCATCAATCGAAAAATGTCAGTCATTAGAACTTCATGGCATAACATTACACTACAAAATGTTGCAAAACAGACTTTATACACAAATTACGCGCATAACTTCCTGGGATAATATTAAATGGCCCATTAAATTCCCCATCCTCATTAAACTTAGATGTGACAACATTTTTGGCCCAACATCCTCTCTCCGCCAATTTAGTCTGACCTTTCGGCGCTGGCGTCCTGGTCACGCGCAACTAGTCTGACTCATCGGGGTCAAGGGACCAGCCCTGTAAATACTATTGACCTAGGAGTCTAGATTATTTAAAACCAACAATTGTTTACCCTCTCTCCGAAACATCGTCTTCAAATATCGCTATTTATTAAGTAGGTAGGTGTTAAATGAATGGAACATAAATTTCTGTACAGCGTCTCATAAAACGAGTGCGTCAACAGCGCAGATATCCATGTCACTTTTATAGTGTCATTTTTGACACGATCCGTGCATAGTAACGACCTTAATTATCAGTATTCTTACGCCGTCCTCGCTAATCACAACATTTAAATATATAGTTTTATTTATCTCGTGACACATCCAAACGAGGTAAATGGATGTACCAACCGAATAAAAGGTCATTCACTTACTTATTGACCGAATAATATATCTCTGATTCTCTATTTTTCATGTTTAATCACCGTAAGAACATCCTAAGAATGGCAGTTTGAACTATGGCATTTTTATTAGTAATTGTTTCGTCCAAGAAAATGAGTTCCACGTCATTATAATTAATTCTCATTACCAAAACACGTTCAGCGGCTGGTATGTGTGAGTTAACATTTAAATTTGTAGATGTGTATCTATCCATCGTTAAAGTTTATTACGCGAGGTAGTAAACCGAATTGACGAAATTTTATACGTTGCCACTAATCTAGTAAGGGCGAACGCGGCGAAGTGAGAACGACAAGTATCCTCACTAAGTTGCACTCCCTAAAGAGCGGATTAGTGATGAATTATGTATAAAAATAAAGAATTATTAACGCAGTGCCTCCTTAACTGCCCGCCATTAAAAAGAAATGCAGAGCAAAGACGTGATAGTTCTTTGAATATGTTCATTGAATTTTAAATCGCTTAATACGTATAATTTCCTTTTAACATGGGGCTACGGGCTTCGATCTCGTTCTCTCTTGTAATATTACATATTAGGGCGTCTCGTTCTTTAGAAAAGCCTGAGCACACAGCCTGCACGGTGGATGAATGAGTGACAAAACAATATTCGTTCTGCGCGTCACATAGTTCACCGCGAGCGTGTGACCGCCGCCCGTGTGGTCTGTTTGCTTTCGAATGCCGCTGCTCTGTAAACAAAATGCGGAGATGGCTGTGGCATCGTTAGCGACATTCATCAATGTCCGCTCACTTTTTATTGTAGACAACTTCCACCAGTAATTAATTTCTTGTATCGAAAACGAGTCTCATCGGTCCCAAAATGTACCAGCAGCTGAAACTGCCACGAGATAGCCACGATTAAGAAAACTCAGCGGTGAAAAGCTAACGCGGATTAGATCTTCGAATTAGATAGTCGCCACTTTTACCAGTTCTGTTTCGATCACATCGATTTGCAATTTTAATGAATTACGATACGGCGAATGGCTGCCAATAAAAAAAGCATCTAAACGTTTCAAACGTCATTACGAGGTTCTGACGTATGTTAAACACATCGCGTCTCGTATTGTAAAACAAAGCGGTGCGTCTCAAGATGCATTGTGGCCGGGCGGATGTCGCGTCGCAATCTCGGCAGCCCCACCTGCCGCCGCGTTCCCACACTCCGGCGCCGCAAAAAAACGCGCCCGACAGAGACGGACGATCGCACGCCGCGTAGAGCGCTCTCTCGCTCGCACGCCAGGGCTGCCCGCCAGCCGACTATGCGATCCTAGTTGCTCCGTGCGACGGGATAACCACGAAATCACAATTTTCTGGTAAAAGTAAACAGTTGCGGTGGCGTTCTGATACTGAGATATGACAACTATTCATGATCGAGCACAATTCGTCGGTAACTGCAACGTGGCCAACTTACAATTTCCGACCTATTACAGTTTAAGATACAAGTATGCTGTAAGAAAGCCCTGCCAACCCTATCCTTCGAGTTAGTATTGGCGATTACGAAAATGTAAAAGCGAGAGAAGCGGCCATAATGAAATGAAAACAACGCTACGCTCGCGCACACACACAGCGCACCGCGAGCCGCAACACAGCGCCACGAACCGGGTCAAAAACACCTTTAAACGAGAACCGAACACCAATCGAAATAAACTTTGCTCTTGACCGTGTCATCATATTTGCCTCACATCTGCCGAACGGTATCTGCCCTTCTGGGAAAGCTTAACGATCCCGAAAACTTATTTGCATGTCCCGAAAACATTATCTCCAGCATCCAGCTCTCAATCTTAATGATAGGGTAAACATCGCGAGAGAACCCCACCACGGCCGCTCAATTTCGCCTAATTGTCGACGAGAGTGGAGTTCTCACGAATATTACCTTCTGTATTGAATCGCGAATCCCACGCGCACCTAATTTCCGCCTCGAATAGAAGCAGATGTCGGATGGAGCTGTTATATGTTCGCTGAGGCCCGCACACGTGTGCAGCATCTAGCCGAACCCACTTTTTGTCATGACCGCTTCTGGAAGAGGCCAGCCACGATTTGAATGTAGGACCTTGGCTGGGCGCAATGCGGCATCCTTTAGCCTCGCATTAGAAATCGATATTCTTCGTGTTCATTGATAACAATTAATAGCACCGGGGAGGAGCACCGAAACATCCATCCCGAACTTTTTCGATTCCACTTACAGCTTAATATTAGCTCTGGAGTGTAATTTTTACGACTCCTGTTTCGCCTACCGGTCGAGGGTCAAGATAAGATTCCTCGAGAGTAAGTGCATTGAAGTGGATAGTGTTATGAGCAACGAGGCCGACACTCGAAAGTCTTTCTTTGATGTTCCTTTGTCGAGCCGACGACTGGCGCCTCCGATTCCTTTACGTTCATTACATATCCTATAAAGTTTTATTATTTAATCGTAATTGCCGCACGGGGGTCACGAGAATAGATCGATCGGATCGTTTTAAATTTCCCAGGCGAAAGTGTGAACTGCGCAATGTGAAAGCGGATTACAATTTTTCAATTTCATCTACAATCGCCGTAACACAGCCGTAAACGAATGCATAATAAAGCCGCCAATTCAAACGAGTGAGTCGTAATCCGATTTAGCAACTCCCGAGTGAGTTTCGGCTTCAGTTTAAACCTATATTACGGTCTAGGGAGTGCGGCGAGACGGCTAATCTCCTTTATTATATCCCGCTGCGCTTAATCCTAGCGTATCCAAGGAGATAGAGGCACGATGGCGCTTCCGTGTTCAATATTTATGTAGAACGCGGACGCCCGACTTATATTTGCATTTGGATAGGGAATTATGCGCAAAATGGCGTCTAAGTATTTTTCTAACGAGTTAGGGGAACAGTAACGGTCGAGTGACGGTTAGACTCCCCGCGCTATCTGCCCCCTTTGTGTTCGCTCCGATAACTTGCCCATGCGCACCCGACCGATACGACGCCGCGCCGCACTTCTCATTTCAAAACACAATTTTTTCTTCCACGAGCATACATTACTGTGTTAGCTTTTGTTATTTACATCTTCGTGCACGTTCACAGCGCAATGCACGCGTACTAAGTCGAGTAACCCTCTATACCTCTGTGCGCGGTCGCGCCGGAGCAGGGTAAGGTTTGCCGCGTACAGAACGTAAATCACAAAGTTAACGATGCGCACATATTACGTACGAAACACAAGTCTATGTAAAGTTTCAACTTTTTATATAAATTACGTTACCGTTTCTAATAGACATAGCGTATCAAATGAGTGGCGTGTTGAGCAAACTAAAAGTGAGCCAATATATAATAGTATTTATTAATGGATTTGATGCAATGAACGGTATGTAGGATATTGTTATAGTTGCGAGCGAAGATAATCGCGCGGTCTCGTGTGACCTCGCCCCCGGACCAGACCTCTCTCTTTGTTGCACCGTGTCCTTTACAACAAGTCTCCACCGACTCCTAAGTAAACGCAAATCTCAGCGCACCATGAAAATTAGTTGGACATTCTCGGTGGAAAAAATCAACGCTTTCTTCCCATTGTAATCCTTTGTCTTTGCGATACGCTAACGAACCTATTCCTTTTGTTGCAGCGAGATGCCTGCCAGGCTGCGACGCGGAGCACGGCCACTGCCTCAAGCCCGACCAATGCATGTGAGTATCCACTTCGCACCATTGTGCTAAACGCTTAACGGTACCTCCCTTCGTGCCTCACTAAATCATTCATCCTCCTCATTGTTCCCAACGCGATGAAAAACATACATTTTAGTCCCTTGTTATCACGTCGTATTCATACTGAATGATGTTTTTTTTTTATTTCAGTTGTCATTCGGGCTGGGTGGGCGAGCTGTGCGACCAATG
>DWDT01001788.1:0-15024 GCA_018245595.1 Microceris scylla | reverse complement strand
CATTTATTATATACGTTCCCATTGTCTATGTCAGACCTGAGACGGCTGGTTGTCAATAAGTAGTACAGAGGAAAGATTTATTTATGCGTCGTCTTTGACATTAGAACCTAGATGACGCTCAAACTGATTTTTATATGATTTACGATCGAATTTCGATCAGTACTGTGCCACTAGCATAGATAATTAGCGTAGATAATAACTATAGATAACAAAATATCGACGAAAATATCGATAAAATATCGCTAAAAATGATCAAACTTGTGCTAACCTATAGAAGGTAGAATCGCCAGCGCACGCGCCGTGCGGTGACGCCAGTAACTCAATAGTACAGTATTTATTGCATCTCGTCATACCACGCTTGATTGGTTACCATATACACGTGTATTGTCAATGTATTCATACGTTTGTTATGGTTTAGGGATAGGAGGCTCCATAAACAACACACGACTTCAAATGCTTATATTACGCTGTTTTTTTAAAGAGATTTGATGGTGTTTACATAAAAATATATATAGAAATATATTATGGCTAGGAATACAAGTTGAGGTATTATGGGTCAGTCAAAAAGATACTTGTAACACATACAGATGCAGATCACAGCTGGAATGTGAACCTGGATACCTTTACACAATTGATCGACAAATATGCGCCAGTAGGTCTCTAAATATATAATCTTTGTATGTCTATTAACTGACAGTAAGCCAAATTGCCTTAACCCTCTTAATATGAGAGGAGACCCGTATTCCAACAGTGGAATTGTAATGGGTTGAAAAAAAAAAACAAGAAAAAAAAAGCCAAATTGCATAAATAAAATTTAAAAATATTTCAAAGTCACAACATTGAATTAGATGTGACAGCTGCTGCCATTACTCCATGGTGTTCTAGAAAGTGTATAATTTTTGATAATATTCTATTAAATTGAAGCATTATAAGTCACCATAACCGATCTACGTATCAAAAGCGAGCTTTTTAGATAACTCAAAACATTTTAAATCACAGTAGGTACATAACAAAACCACTCGAAGTCGGGCATTACGCAATAATTTCGTCCATTACTGTCTCGGCTTCTACGACAAATGAGTTTAGGCGATTTCCAGATACAGATTTTTCGACGCTTGGATTTACAACAAACGTGTTATTATCTCTACATTTTTGAATGCATGAGGATTTTTTATTTTTATTTACTAAAGCATAAGCAATTATCATGATACTTGATATGAGTACAAGCTTTTTTTATGCGTTAGCTACTGTTTTGTTTAACTAGGAAAACGTAGAGCATGCTCTATCACACCAGGAAAATAGAGTTCATCTAACTATACCCGACCACATTCAAGTTTGGTTTGGATAATAGTTGGTTCAATTAACATTTCAATTTACTTTACTGGTGTCAATTGAACAAATTAGATATTGCATATATTCTTATTGTAACGCTACTGACACTAAATTATGGTATTAAGTAAAGAGAATTCACGTTTCTAACTCTTATCCTATTTTATTCCAACAATTGTACTGATTTTCGACCTACTCATTCCCTACGTTACCTACTTTCCTAGTATGCCGAATAAACCGCATTTACACAGTTAGATATAAACCGTACACAATGTTGTATTAAGTTCTAAGGTATTACTCAGTCAGACACTGACTGAGTAATTACTCGTTGGTCGTGTTGGTTGCAAGTGCGACCGCCGACCGGGAGGTACCGGGTTCGAATCCCGGGTCGAACACTACAAAATTTTTTAATTTAGATTTTCTAGTAGTGGTTCGGAGTCTGTATATGTGCTCGACGCATGGCAATAGGCACACCACCTATTCCATGGGACTTAAACGTAACTGGTGAAACGTGGGAGTGTACTACACTCCTCTGCTTACCCCTTCGGGGATTACAGGCGTGATGTTACGTTCATTTTTCATTAACATAGCGATAAGGATGTGGTAGGTAATAAATGTCATGATACCATCACGCCTGGCTTCTTTGGTGTAAGCAGATACGAGCGGGTGCCGAAACGCGAGCAACATCGACAATATAATAATAAAAAATACAATAGTACAAAATATAAATTGCAGCAATAAATTTACCTTCTGTGTTTCAAGCGCAATTTATTTATCCATATTTTTTTGTTCACAATCATAAAAAGCCATAATGACGAAAACCAACACACAACGACATCTCATTATTAAAAAAAAACTTAATTGTATCAGTGCACATTGTATGCGGACGTGATATTGAATGTGTCCCAGCAGCTGGCAACATTGCGAATTGGGGTCGATGACACATTTTGATATGACATTGTATTATCATATTAAATGGATAACAAAACAAAAAACAATTGAAATCGATATGACGTGAAAATTATAACACGGATGCGAAACTGGCCGTGAAAGATTATACAATTCATGAAAATGTTATCATTCATTAGTGAAACATTTTTTTAGTTCTTCGAGAATGTTCCGTCACATTCATTGCACATATTTCTGCACCTAGCAGCAATAAAAACGCCTAGTTTGTATTAGTGATGAGGTAGCTGTCATCATTATGAACCCTTTCATAGTTCCACTGTTGGATACAGCTTTCCATCAGAATGAAAAGGGTTAAGGTCGAAGGTTGTCACGCTAGCCAAGGGAAGCTCGCAGACTTGACACGGCTTAAAGAAAGTTGTGGATGCCTCAGAGGTGCATAAGTTTATTTACGGTTTTTTTGTTCACCGTTGCAGCAAGACTAGACATATTCAATTTTAAAATACATAATCAGATTTTTTTTCAAAAGTAAAAGCACGCCAGAGTAAGTACAGTACCCCAGGATTTCTAAACAAATACCTAGTTGTTTAGAAATCCTGCTCGAAACTCTACCCGAGAACGAACCTAGGACCTCTCGAACAGCAATCGCGCTTGCAACCACTCGACCAACAAGGCAGTCAAACAAAATCTATGAATAAATTTAATCCAATTAGCTCATTATTTCGTGAGAACGCTCCATAGAAAGATATCTTCACTGCAAACTGTGCGTCCGTTATAAATGTTATTTTGGCAACATGACCATTCCGAAACCTATCATCATCATATATCGTATACTTATATTTAGAATCGATTTGATGTGTTCTAACAGTAACAGTAAAGTTGCTACTACACTGACCAATATTATGTACGATCGGGGATAACAATTTTTTTTAAATACTTAATTAAATTCTTGACAGATACTTTACCATGATTTATCCAGCCCTTTCCGGCGTTCATCATCATCAGCCTATTAAGTCCACTGCTGGACATAGGCCTCCCCCAAAAGGGGGTTTATGCCCGTAATCTCCACGCTGGGCATGCAGGTTGGAGATTGCAGGGTACAGCTTTTTACGGCGTTCAGTCAATTTATTTAATTTTATGTCAAAATCCTAGAATTATGAGCAATGTAGCCAAAGACAATAACGACAAATGTTTATTGATTTGTCGTATATTTAGTAAATATATTGGTACATTGCCAGTGATATCTTATAGCAAAGAAGATGGATTTCCACTTCGATGGCACAAAGTTTAAATTTTTATATTTTAAGTATAACGTATAAATACGTACCAAAGTAATTGCTGCAAAGAAAACATCGTAATTAAATCTGCACACTTTTTAAAATGCCTGATGTTTCGTGGAAAGTATTTTATCCTGCATTTGGTCAGGGTAGCTTTTTATGATTTCACGTTGACTATTTCAAGAGATCCGTGCTTAACGGTAGATCGGTAAAAGTGGTAATAATAATGATCATCTTAAAGTATTGGTGGGCATGTTACCATAATGTTCTGAGTTAACAAAGACAATATAAAACTTAGTATTCAAACTATTATGACTGTTATTACTGGAACTTAGTGTTCTACCGTAATAGGTTGGTATAAAAATAATTGAACTTACTAAAAGATTAAATATGTGCTGATAAAAGTGCAGAGTAGATAATTTTTACGTTTGCAGTTTGCTGACGTGCAGAAA
Source organism: Microceris scylla (assembly GCA_018245595.1). Lineage (NCBI taxonomy): Eukaryota > Metazoa > Arthropoda > Insecta > Lepidoptera > Hesperiidae > Microceris > Microceris scylla. The sequence goes on along the minus strand of DWDT01001788.1, from coordinate 11,060 downwards.
TAGGAGTCAGCTTAAAAAGGTCACGGGAGCAAATGCAATGACTGCCTCGAGTGGCATTTCGGTAATTATTATTGAGGTCCGTGCAAAGGTCTATCTATCATAATAATATCAAATCATATGCATATCAAATTGAGAAATATACTTTAATTAAACGCAAGATACGTGACTCCTGAAGAGTATACTCAGAGGTACGTAATAAATTCTTAGAAATACCCTCCGCTTCATAAGGTATAATCATTTGATAGGGTAAAGTCATTAAAAGTAAATGCGTTGGTGATGGTTGAACAATCACTAGAACCATTTTTTTACTTTTCACTGAGCTACCCTCAGTTATCTTGTACATTAAGCAAGAAATTGGCTGATAGAGTCAGAAGTCTCCGATACAAACATGCGCGTACGAGGACAATTATGTACGTAGAAGGAGCACGTACATATGCAAGTATTTCAAGGATAAATGTTTTGCACACGGTGCTCTCTGCGTACCCCATATGGCACGTGCCGTGACGATGTAATAATAAAAATACATTGTTTATAATAAAATCCCTAAAGTAAATCTGTCAGCATGTATGGGATTGAAACTCTACCTGTAGAGTTTCAACACCTTTATAAAGTTTACATCATAAGAAACGAGAACAGTTATACCGTATAAGTTTTATCGAATATACTATAATGTAATAACATAATTAGTACCCAACTCATTAGATATATCTTATCTTGTGCCAAACTATTTTGGCTTATGTTAGTAATACAAAAAAGAAAAAAAGCGCCTACCTAGTACATATAAATCAAATGACTAAAACCAATCAAAATAATTACATTAAATGAATCAAAACATTCCGAGACAAATCATCGTGTGTACACGAAGCGCCATCTTTGATTGACAGTTGCATTATAAAATTATATTCTGGGTCAAACGGACAAGGCTGGTCACGGTTCACGATAGTGTAATACTTATCCATATAAATAAAATAGAAGTCTGCCTTTGGGCGTGCATCACGCGAAAACCACTGGAAAATTTTAGACATTTTTTTTTAGTTTTAATTCGTAGACACTTCTTAGACACTTAGATATATACTGTGAGTTCTTCTCCAAAAAAATGAATTAACATTGTACCAAATATCATGTAAAGTTATTGAAGTTTTAGGAAACAGCAAATATTAGAGATTTTTTAAAATTATCGGATATATTGTTGCCTTCATTATTTTTTATGTTTTCTTTTCTGTACATAAAATCTAAGTAATGTCATAAACGACGGAAATAAACTCGTGGATACCAACTAATATTTATTAATATAACTCTGCATGTTTGTATGTATATTACTAATAAATATGATTTATGTCATCATCAATACTTTCCATTCTACCGTTGGAGAAATTCTAGTCTAAGAGTGAGCACTAGACACTATAGTGTGTTGGCTACAGGGTGATTCTTTATGTATGTTTTGATACTTCTTGATTTTTTGTGTATTTTTGTGATGGCTTGTTGATTTTTTGTGTATTTTTGTGATGGCTTGTTGATTCATTACCTACCATAACTTTGAAGAGTAATATTGAAGTGGAACCTGCATACCGTAGAGACGTCAATAATGTAATTTCTACGACGTGTAAAGTCATTTACCTACTATTCTCAGTCTATGGGGAGACCCTTGTATAACAGTAAAACGACCAAAGTTTTGATGAATTGTGTTATTATTAATCAACACTATCTAAGTAACTGACTAATTTTGTGTTTATATTTATACAAATCACGTATAGATTCATTTCGACATTCCCATCTGCATTAAAGAAGGTACTCCCGAAATATCTAGCATAACACTTAGATCGACAATTGAAAATAGATTTTCAGAGATGTGGGTGTCAGTCAATACTTCAGTAGTATGACGTAATTTAAGAATGATTAAATATAATTATTATATTAACTTGGATACAAAATGTTGTTTCCATTTCGATACACCGTTTAGGCTCCTATTTTATTCCAGATGTCCAATGACTATACCCGCTCGTGCTGTTTATGATACTTACCATCATAATATAACATCACACTCGTATTCCTTTGAAAGTGTATACAGAGCAGGGTAATTAGCTTACTTTTCACTGATTATGTTATATTTCTAGCGTAAAAGGGGTCAGCCTATTAATTACCCAACCCATCGGGCCCAAATCCGAACTCGCGCTGCCGCCACTCGATTAACGAATCAATATTATGGTAGCATGTAGTACAATTTTATTATATTAATGTTACAGATTAATAGTACGCGCTTTCTATCATTTGTTGTGGTTCTACGTAGGTGATGAAGATGTCAGATGTAAGTCAGAGTGGGCGTGGGTGGAAAGAAGGCCAAATATGACGGACACTTCACAGTAAAGTGCTTGATTGTAAAAATGATTCAATCTCTTTCTGAAATATTATTGTGTGGTACTTACCTACTTATTTATGTTATTATTGGTAACAATGATATGACTTTAGCGACGGTAAAAATAGAATCATAGAAATATTATACATATTCATAACAAATAATAAGTTAAATATTTACAAGTTTTGCGAGGACTGGCAAGTCGGGTCATGAATAATGCTTTTGTTTTAACCAAACGGTTAGGTAATGTTCTTTTTCCGTAGTTAGGCTTGTCAATATAAAATAATAAACCTATTGTTAATTGACGATTATTACCAGGCTTATACTATATTTTGAATACAATCATAAGATTATATTCATTTTGGCAATGGTAAATTAATGATTAATTTGCCAGTAAAATTAATTTAGAAGCCCAGCTGACGTAAATTATTTAGTTATACTGGAAACAGTGACATCTGTCATATTATTTCAAAAACTAAAATCAATTCCGTTTTGTAAATTGTTTTCGTGATATTATATTATTATGTCAATACAATTTTCTATTGAATAAAATTAGAGCGCATTTAAAATCACCTTGTTTTTATGACATCTGTTTGTTTTAGGACAAGTAATTTCCGAACATTACATTGTTTAAAAATGACATCTGAAATATCTTTCGTCGAATTTGACATTTGACAAATGCTGGTTGTATCGATCTAGCAGGTAAAGAAATTTTCTTTGTAAAGGAAATTTGTTACGAATAAAAATGCAAAAGACAGCAAGGCAAATACAAACCCAAGTTAAAGAAAATGGGGAAACAGTGGAATTTTATATTAGAGACATAAATAGCTGGGAAATCGAGATGAAACAAAAGGAGGCTGCGCTCAAAGGAGATGCCCAGCAGGTTTCTAATTCCGAATTTCAGTGTATCTTTTGTGTGTACATTTTTATTTCAAAGATGCGGCACCTAGTCGATTGTAATTTCCTTTTATTTTTGACAAATTCCCCGTTTTCTGCGATTCACTTCTCATTTTGATTTATTTTACGATTTTAAGGGGGTAATTTGTGTAAAATTTTGCTTACAGGTAATTTTATTTCTTGTCGGCTGATTATGGCTTTAGTTAAAGGTTTTTTTTCGATATGTAAGGTGTTTTTTTAAATCTCCAGTGTCTTAGGTTTATTTTTCAAACGAGCGCAATTAACAAAAAATACCTCAAAAGCAATTTTTACGTTACGCTAGTGGTTTAATATGCAATATTGATTTATAGTATTACTTAGCAACCAATAACTAGCATTGTAGTTAGTGGGTATTACACATTTTTACACAAAATTAAAAACATTTCTCTAAATATTTAAACACAGATTTGTGCACCATTGTATAACTTTACACAGATTTAACATATTCCCTTATATATATACAAATATAACATACAACCCCAACACATAACAATAATATTAAATCAAAAGACTATTGGGAAACACAGACCAATGATGAATAATAAGGAAGAAAATATTTTCATTTGATTAAATAATTACACAATCATATAGTCATCCAAATATAAAGTATCATCCAAACATTTTAAGTAAGTTATGTAACATCACACCTGTAATGCCCAAAGGGGTATGCACAAGATGTAGGACATTCCCGTGTTTCACTAGTTACGTACAATACACCACGTCACATTTTAGGTTATGAAGGGTTAAATACTGTTGAACATAATATGCTTATCATATGTAATAAAAGGGTGTTCAAAATTTTATGTGTTCTGTACCACACCCTAACGGTAATCAGCAGGAGCTTCTAAAGGTGGACCTTAGATAAGTTTGATACTGGTCAGACCACCCAGAATGACACATGAGTTTAGTGGGTACATACATATATAATCATGGGTATAAACACACACAAGACAATTAACCCCTTAATGTGCACACTCAAGATAATTCAAGTGGAGTTGTACTTTAAGTTGCTATAATTTTTCACATCAAATGCAATCAAGAATTGAAAATAACAATGTGAAAGCAAAGAATAACAATAGTTCTATTGATATTTATCATTTACATGGGATTGTAAGCTATAGCTGGTCTTTAAAAAAAAACTGTTCATTAAGGGCCAAATTATAAATATTTGTAAATGTTAAAATAATATATCAGAATGCAAAAGTACTGCCTTGTTGGTTGAGTGGTTGCAAGCGGTCTGCCGCTCAGGAGGTCCTTGGTTTATATTCCGGGTTGAGTACTAATGGATTTTTCTAATTTAGAATTTCTAGTAGTAACTCGGGGTCTGGATGTGTACCCCGTGTATGACAATAGGCTCATCACCTATTCCATTGTGGAACTTAAACATAACCGGTGAAACATGGGGGTGTAATACACACCTCTGCCTATCCCTTCAGCGATTACAGGCATGATGTTACATTGGAATGCAAAAGTACTTTATCGATTTGCAGTTGAGTGTGGTAGTATTATCCTTTCAGCTCACTAAAGTCCATTGATGGACATCATTCTTCTGCATATATTACCACAACTGGGTTCAAGATTGTACCCTTCTCACTACAGCACACATAGAACAAATATATCTGTTATAATAAATGAAATTACATTTTGGCTCAAATTGGCCCAACTTCCAAGCTACCAAGCACCTATGGTTAATTACCAAAACTTTAGTAATGCTAAAATTATATACAAATACAGCAATACATTATAGCAATTTTCTTTTTCTTCCAAACAGCTGTTTGCCTATTATTTAAGCCAAGGTATTTAATATGAAACAATTCAGGTATCCAAATGAATTAGAAATATCAAATATTTTTTTATTATCAGCAAGTAAGGCAGTGATAATGTGGGCTTAAATCCATAGTGCATGTAAAGAGATCTTTACAAAAATGTGTTACAAAAACATGGTGAACTCAAATTGGCAACTATTATGACATTTTTATCACGTTTCTTATGTTCTATTATAAGATCAGATAGTTTAGTAGAATATTTGACACTATTTATATTGTAGTGTTGGCACTAAGTGGAGTGTATTTATATGGTGTAGTAATGGTTAATCCAGATTTTTAATTTATATTCTTAAATTATGTTTCCGTTTCCTTGAAGCATGCTGTTTACTTATAATTGAAATGTGACTTGTCTATAATATATTGCCAATAATTATTTTTATATATTATTGTGATACTGTTTTATATTGTTGGTGTAAAGAATAATAAAATCTCAGTACTACAATTGTCACTGGTAGAAAATGATATGTTTACACTCGGTTCTGTAAATCCAATCCTCAAATATATATCATATTTCTATATTATCTGTGTTTTTGTAATTGACATTATATGTTTTATGAAGACACTAATGAAATTTTTTATCCAGGAACTACCACCAGTCAGAAGCAGGGTCCGTGTGGAAAAGTGTATAAGAAACAAGAAGAAAAACAAGAGACGGCTCCCTACCACTGAATACACCTTCTATGAATCTTATGATCCTGTATGTTTCATTCTCTTATGTTTAAATCATAGAAATTTATAGTATAGAATATTCCATCAGATCTGTAGTGATGGTTTAATAACAAATACTGTCCAAATTCTACCTTCTGTCTCCCACAAAGTATTTATTTATTTTTTAAACTATTAAATATCCTAAATTCCACTATAATTAGTAAATTACAATTTAATTATTTTACACTCTGTTTAGTGTTATATTTGTGATATTCCTATAATTGGTCAGTGATACTGATTATGACCCAACCTGACCTACTAATAGCATTATTTTCTTTTTTCAGAATAAATCATATGAAGAAATGGAGTTAAAGAATGTCCCAAATCTTACTGTGACACTGGATCACAGGCAGAGTGAGGTTATCAAGCAAATGAAGCTCAAAGATGATGCTCAACACCATAAGGAGCAGGTATGTATACTTGATATATGCAATTGTTCTTCCCTCAGGATTTGACTTAGTATTTTGAGCAACACACACTCTTTCCCAGAGTTTATGCTTATTGTATATGAAGTTTCATTAAGTAAAAATGTAACAGACAATAAAAATTACCTACATATGTATGAATACTTATCAAATAAGTAATAAACTGTGTTATTGTAGATAAGAAACTGTTTAACAATGTGATTATATCTGAGAACTGAACTCCCTCCCCCGCCCCACCGACACCACCACCAACACCACCACCACCACCACCACCACCACCACCACCACCACCACCACCACCACCACCACCACCACCACCACCGCCACTCTGTGTACCAAAACATCAACAGCAGTTATTTTCAAACTCAATGTGAATATTTATGCTGTGTTCATATTATTTTCAGGGCAATAATTTCGTGAAGGCCGAGAAGTGGGATGAAGCCATAACTTGCTACAACCGCGCCATCCAGCTAGTCAAGGACGACCCTATATACTTCGCCAATAGAGGACTCTGCTATCTCAAAAAGGATAGGTGGGATGATATTGTGACATTTGTTGAAAGGTGGTGGTGGTGGTGGTGGCCTCTGGATAGGTTGTTGAAAGTTGGTAGAAGCCTCTGGATAAGTAAAACCTTCTGGTTACGTAAGACTCTTTTCTAGGTAGGTCCATGGCTGTGGAAGTAGCACTTTCAGATTCATATAGGTTATCATTATCATCAGGCTGTCTAAGTTCACTGCTTGACGTATGGGCATCCCCTGAGGGGTTAGGTCCACGCTGGGCATGCCGGTTGAGGTTTGCAAGGCATAGCTCCTCGCCCGCCTACGCTGCTGCGTGTGGCAGGCAGTGACATAAAGCACAAATAAATACTTTCATGTGAAACATTGTGTCACATGACTTCATGAAAAATTTACACTTCCTATAATTTGATACAAATTAATTTCGGTTTAAATATCCACCTGCAGCCTACACCAAGCCGAAGCGGACTGCACTGAGGCGCTGCGCTTGGACCCCACCTACGTCAAAGCCCTCCAAAGGCGGGCAACCGCTCGGGAAAAGCTTGGCTCCCTTCGCGCAGCGAGCAAAGATCTGATTGAAGTCCTCAAGCTGGAGCCACACAATGCTGCCGCCAAGAAGCAACTCGACTTCATCAAACAGCGCATGGGCACTAAAGGGGTAATGTTACAATATTTTGTAATTTTCATATATTCAGTTACTTAATATGTAGCTATGTGAAACCAAAAACAATGGAAGAATTACCAAGTAATTAGCATCAGAATTATAAAAAGGTCATTGAGTCCGAGAATACAGTATATTTCATTTGCATTAGCATGTATGTGCCTCATAATATTTACAATTCAGTTGTTTTTCTAAAACGCTAACAAACTATGGATTTAAGGTGTTTTATTTAATGGTAAAGACTAGTAATATGAGTGTCACAACATTTATGGTATACCGTTTTAATAGAAACATAATGAACTATTTATTAATAATTACCAAACGCTTTTCCGACGAATTGTTGTTACTTGACTATAACATATTGTCTGTTATATTTTTAACGTATCATTTTATTTTACTGCAGCGTTCGGATCCTCTTCCAGTAAGTACATGTAATAATATGAGTAAAGACACTTATGGAAAATGTGGGGTTTGATTCGTGATATTTACTAACTTACATGATTTAATGTTTAAAGTATTCTTGGCTACAATGATGAGAGAAAACATTGTGATGTAATCTTCATTCTTGGAAGTTCTCCATAAATTTCCAGCAGTAACGAAAATTTTGGTAATCCGCACTGGAGCAACGTGGTGAACTATGTCCTTTTCACTTTTAAGAATACACTAGTAAGTAATGGCATAATGGTAAATGGGTGCAAAATTCAAGTGAGACTGTTTTTAAATTGGCGGAGAAGGTTACAAAATTTTATTTCTATAATATACAAAATGTAATGTCTCCGGAACCGGCGTGCATGTACGTAGAGTTTGACGAATGTAGAAGACACATGGCAGGTCTGAAAGGATACTCGGTGCTGTATGCCTGCCACATCAGTGACCTGACGTGAAGATATGTATGTATGACAAAATGTGTTTATATAGTTTTTTCAAATGGAATTTACAGAAAAATTCAAAATCTTCACCGGTACCGAATTCAACGCAACCAAACGTCGCCAATGCTCAGTCCGTCAATTCCAAAATGCAACCCGTCAACTTAAATGCTAAATCCAACGATCCCCCATCAGAACTACCGGATCCCGTGAAAAAAGCGAAGATCATAGACACGCCCACGGAACAAGGTAAAGTAGCGGTCCAGAATGATACCCAAAATGCGCCAACTGCAACAGCCGGGGAACAAAAGGCTCCTATCTACTCTCAAATCTTCGGTGTTCCGCAAGCGTCTCAAATACAACTGGACATTCAGCCGACACCGATTGTGAAAGTTGAGGTGAACAATGAGAAGTATCTCGCGAACTGGAAGGACGGTGTTGGTGAAAACGTACTGGTGATCAAGCCGGTGAAGAAACCGCCGCACTTGAGATCTAAGGTGAGACTTAAGAAAAAAAGTCTGATTATCTTGAAAAAAATTACATGTGGCTATCTAATTACGAATTAGACCTGTGCTATGCTTGAATAGCTTTGATAAGGTTGTAGTAATAGTTTAAATGTTTAAACAGTTTGTGATAAATTAAGCACTAAAGGGAAGCATATTTAAAGCGAATTTATTTAATTTTTTTTTTCAGAGGGCGTTAAAAACCATTCCGATCACGGAAATCCCATTGAGCAGCAGCACGGCTAACACACCACCAGCGAATCAAATAAAGATTGTCGAGATCAATGTGGATAAGATACAAGACGATAGTGACAACAAAACAACAGACGACAACAAGCAACTGAACAACAAAATAACCAAAGATATCAAGAAACCGATGAATGATATGTTGAAAAGGAATGATGTACAAGGAATTAATCAATCATTGAACGATACTAAGAATGTTAATGTGAAGAAAGGAATGAATGTAATTAATGTGAGCCAGAAAAGTGTTTTGGTACCTCCAGCTAATAGTGTTCAGTTCATGTCCGAATGGCGTAACTTGAAGGGAGATCTCAGCGCTCGAGCTGATTATTTGTGTGTAAGTTATATTTTAGTGTTTCGGATATATTTTCACATATATGACTAGTAGTAATATGTTATGTTAAAGAAATCATCCTAAAGCTTTCATTTAGAGACCTGCAAATATTTTTATCCACAATTTACATCCATAATTGTATATGTTATCGTAATAAACATAAATTTCTGAATAGTTGCCTATCTATAAAATATTAGCAGACACAGATGCCTTCATGTCTTCGCTATGAATATTAAAATCGAACCGGAAAAAATAATAAAAAACGATTATTTTAAAAATAGTATTTATTGTAATGCTTTTTGATACAGCGTACAGCGATCTGCTTAATTTTCCTTCTGTAAGACTACTGCAAAGTATACGGAAACCTAAAAAGAAAACATGAATAAAATCCGTAAATTCGTTCTCAAGTTGTGACCAAGGAAATACGGATTCATTTTGATCTATATGTAGATGTAATATTATACGAATATATCATCATCATCATTATCATGATGTATACATAAAATATTGTGATACTAACATGATTTTTAACATATTACAGTTGCTTGAACCAAATAGGATCCCGAAGGTATTCGCAAATGCACTTGAAAGTGATGTTCTGTCTGACATCATCACTGTCCTGCATGAATATAAGAGCAAGTTTAATCAGCAAATCACTGCCTACCTCAAAGCGCTGACGCGCGTGAAACGTCTCTCCGCTCTTGTCATGTTTCTCTCAACCGATGATAAAGATTGTGAGTGCTTTTCATATTATCTCATTATCTGGTGTATGACAATAGGCTCACCACCTATTTCATTGTAGGACTTAAATATAATTGGTGATATGTGGGAGTATACTATGCTTCTCTACCCACCCTTTCGGGGATTACAGCCTTGATGTTACACTACTGAAAACAAGATTAATGTAAAAATATAAATATTCAATTCTCGAATAATTTTTACAATAGATTGAATTAAGATAGCAATGACAGCTAGATTTTTGAGAATTTATTTAAATTATATAATTAATTTAATTTGAATCCGTCATAGAAGTATGAATCATTTACTGGATTCATTTTATGGCTATAGAACCGAGATAGTCATGAACATAAGACGTAATGAATATTATGACTATTATGTGCAAAACTTGGTGGGTAACCTAATGTAGGTGCCCACTTTGCAAGAGCTGTTGAATATTGCTGCAATATTAAGAATTTAATTTAATACATGTACTCTATATGTATTCTATATCAGCTTTTAATGCCTTTACTAATCCTTTTCTTTTACAGTACTCAGTAAACTCCTAGTACACTGCAAGACGGTGGAAAACTGTAATGACGACGACATAGCCGAGCTAAGAACGAAATATGAACTATAAATGCAAATGCAATAAAGTTCAAATTGGCTTGAGAAACATCGACTGCATTGCACTGCGTTTTTTTTTGTGGTTAAGCAGTAAAATTATTGGTACACAGTCACATTGGGGTCATGATCCGAAATACCAATATGAATTACATTACTATTATTAACTATATGCCAATAGACACTGTATCAGTATATGTCAATAGGCCCGTATCATGTATAACATCGAACTAACTGTTAGGTTTTTTTTGTATTATCTGAAATAGTTATTGAAATTAAGATGTGCCTACCCCAACTTCTCATCATCACCTGGGTTGACTGGTAGAAAATGCCACTTGGCATTAAGTCC
>DWDT01001787.1:0-15031 GCA_018245595.1 Microceris scylla | reverse complement strand
GTGTTTAGTATCAGCATTGCAGCCGTGCGAAGCCGGGGCGGGCCGCTAGTATACCTATATGCAATACACAACGAACAACGAAGTTTTGAGATACTATCATCCGTAACAATATGAACGAATCTTCACTACCGCAGAAGATTCAGCCGGGGGTTTCCTTGGCTGCTGCCTTGTGTGCACAGCAACACAGCTAGGTCAACACTTTTACTCTGCGGCAGCTTATACTACAGTCTCTTGCTATAGAATAAAGTTGGACAAGCTGCAAATCCTCGTAAAAAATTTTTGGTCTGTATTTAGTATCGGCCCTAAATTTGTGTAGCTGTAGGTACTAAATTGACTAACTTTTGTTCGCCCAAGTTAAGTCGGCGGTTATATGTCTGTAAAGCGGTTTGCGGGTTTGTGAAAAGTTACAATGTGTTCTGTGACGCGGGGGTATCGCAAACGAGACGTAGTGATACAAGGTACGACACGGAGCACCCGGAGCGACAACGGCTAGCGTTCATTTTGCTGCAACGTTTGTGCATTAAAATCTTTCTGGTAATCGATTCTCATGGCTAAGTATATCTTTCCTCTTTATAGCTTGAATGAGTGTTATAGTGATCTAGCAGCCGAATAGATCGCTAAACATTACTCCATAAATTTACTTTGGAGTAGCCTAGCTGTATAACTCAAATCTCTTTGCAAATCCACGTTTTTCAGTCGAGAATCGAACGGATCGAACGGAACGGATCGAACGGATACGATAGAGTATACACCAATACTAGTCGCAGTAGGCCACGCTCCATGGCTAACCATTTCACTGTCAAATATAAGATGATCAAGGTCATGTACTGCCGTTTTTATGGAAAGAATAGCAATGTATTTTTAGGACATGATTCGACTGGTTTGGATCACTGTCTAACCTTGTAAATGTTACAAGTTTTCTCAGTGTTCACTTGCTACGAGATTTCAATAATAATTCTGGATTGTTCAAGCGTCTTTATCAGCTTTCGTAGGTGCACTTTCTTTTTAATCCAATTAGGCCAAGTAATGCCTATTGGAGGTGAGTACGCCAGTCCATGCGCGTCAATCGATTAATCGACGGTCGACGTGACAGGTCAGGACGGGTTGCCAACTCTTAGCCACCGATTTATATAAAGATAAGTGGACGACGCGGTCGCGTACTTACAATTTGCGTAAGCGACATCGAAGCGTACCCCAAACATGATTAATGCAAGGACGAGGAGTAATTGAATTAATTTATGTAGCTACTTTGGCTTCCATGCGCAAATTCCTCGAATGATCTTTTGTGTGCTGATTGATGGTGATTGCAGGTGACATCCTGCTTTTTACACCTACAATAATGTAGTCTAACACTTTACGCTGCTGACTGTGACTCATATACCACTAAATACCACTATTTAACTGCGACCGATAGAAGACGTAAACAGTACTCAGTGATGCCATTTATCTACACAATTTGAAAATTAGGTGCTTCAACGCAAATACATTTGCTAATGTGACAAAGAAGCGACAGTCGCGGCGGGTTCCAAGATGGCTTAACTGCAGCGTCGTTAGTAGCCGACAACAAATGTTACACTCCCCAACGAAACGAGCGCGAGGGGGGTTTAGGGGGGGTCAATTTTCTATGAGAGTATCTGTTAAGAGGCTTCACTTATATGCCGCAAGACCGATACGTGTAGTAGACATTGAAAATAAAATACTTTTAGTAACATATTGCAATTGAGCTAATTAAAGCAATCATAAGCTTTTTTCTTTATACATATAATGAAGCCCGTGACTAGCATTGTGAGCAATATTAAGCAATACCGAATACATCCTCCACCTGTAGCGAAGCGATGATATAATACAAGCCTGACTGCGAACTTATAACCAGCGATTAAATATGTATACAAATTGGTGATAATCGAAAAAACAGGATCGTTTAATTGTAAGAAAAGCTGGCTATTCCAGACACGTCTGTAACACTTTAATAATAGCAACGATTCAGATACATGAAATAGCTAGCTATTTATTCCGGGATTATATGAGTTGTAGCGGGAATGACATTTATATCTGTGTGCGTTACGATTTTATAAACGACCACAACTGGGGCGTAGTGTTGTCCTGCAGCTTATATCGACAGATAGAGAAATTATGTTAATACATATAACGGTCTTTGAGCGTTTATACGACTAACTTTTTTATTTTTATCTTAGAAAAGGGCTGTGTTGCCGGAGCGGTTATGACGCTCTGGTAACGAAATTAGTCAATTGTACGTGTGAATTATGTGGTATTTGCATACTTTTAATTATTAATTAGTTTATATAATTTTGTACATCCTCGGATAAGGGATCTGCGAGGATACTATTTTAATACACAATGAAATTTGACTTTGGTCCAATATTTTTGCGTTTATCAGAATTCTGTACACATTCCATCAATACATGACAAACGTCATCAACGACGCTGCAGATTGGGCAGTTCGGGGATGTGACCTTACGCATTACATATGTATGTGAACTTGTTACATGGAATGTATCCCGATCTGAGTCTTAAGCCCGACACAAATTCTCTTCTATTTTACTTATCTATCTAAGGCTATGATTATAAATGTATCGGCTTAACTAACGTGCGTTTTTTGGCATGGCCCGACTAGTTTCGCATCCGTTTGGGGTCCTTCCCCACGAGCTCCAGGTGTTTGCAGCGAGGTCGCGGCGAAGACTTTCGAGTCTTAGCCGCGACCCCATCCACTGGGGTTGTATCGTTCGATACCAAATACCCCTTTCTTTTGATCTCTCGTCAAACTACTCCTTCCAAAGATTAATGCAATGCGCAATGCGGTTCAATATTGGGATGTAGCTTTGTAAAGAAGGGAAAATGCTTAGGTGTATTTCATCAGAAAGTGCTTGCTTAGCTAGTAAATCAACTTCTTCATTGCCCTTTATTCCAACTTGAAAGGGGATGCACTGTAAAAAGACGGTTCTGGATTCCTATGCTAGTTTCAACAGAAGCTTAATTGTAGCGTATGGTACAGGTAATTCTCAGAAAGCCGAGGTGCGCCGAGCCAGGTGTTGAAGCAAGCTTTTCGAGTCAGATAAGATAATTACATTCCTGCATTCGTTTGAAACTACTAGTAATGTGATAAAGCTTCACTGATGGCTAACAACTTTGCTTCCACAATAGACACGTTACCATTGATTTGAATTTGGAAGAAATGTTTGCACTGGGATCTAAAAAAGCTGCTCCAATGCCCAGGTCACCTTTTAAACCATCGGTAAAAATCTTATGAAAGTTTCTACGTAACGTCACGCCTGTAATCCCCGAAGTGGTAGGCCGAGGAGTGCAGTACACCCCCACGTGTCACCAGTTACGCTTGAGTCCCATAATGGAATAGGTGGTGAGCCTATTGCCATCTAGCGGGCTCACATCCAGACTTCGAGTCACAACTAGAAATTCTAAATTAGAAAAATCCAATAATGCCCGACAAGGAATGTAAATCCAGGATCTCCCGATCGGCAGTCGCGCTTGCAACCACTCGACCAACGAGGCAGTCAATGTTACTATATTTCCTATTTATCAATTCTATAAACCTATTTCTTAATGTGATTGCATGGTAATTACTTTTTGGATTTGTGATGCCCACAATATCAAATCTTAATTTTGATCTAATTTTGATGCTTGTAACGTTGATTGATTCAAAAGAAACATGCCTTTTTGGGGAGCGGAATAAATTGGCGGGGATAGTTAGCACAATAGTTATAATTGTGTATCGTTGTTAATAAAGGTTTTTTCTTATTTTTCCAATACCTACATATTTAACCTAATTTCAACCAAATATCTATTTCTTTAATAGGAAAGTTATTTATAACTAGCTGTGCCCGCGACTTCGCCCGGGTGGAATTTTTTATTTAGAAATCAATAAAGAAAACAAAGTGTTTTTAATACAAAGAAACTTTTTTTAAAGTACTTCTGTATATACGATATTTTTACATCTAAATTTTGCCGTTGTCGCAATATTTTTTATTGCTGCTCCTCTCCTATTCATCTTAGCGTGATGTTATATAGCCTATTATGCCTTCCTCGACAAATGAGCTATCTAACACTGGAAGAATTTTTCAAATAGGGCCAATATTTCCTTAGATTAGCGCGTTCAAACAATCAAACTCTTCAGCTTTATACTATTAAGAATTAAGTATAGAAGTATAGATAGAACGATGTTTAAACCAATATTTCCCAGCAAGTTAACGTCTTCTTAATTATAATGGACATAGATTCAATTCACTCTCTATTACATGGGTTGGAGTTCTCCTAACAAATGCGCCTATGACTCTCATAATTTGAACCTTTCGAACTCACGTGCTACTTCCGTATGAGAAGTGACTATACCTTCATCTGTATAAAGCGTCATATTATCACTGTACATATATTCCGTGGGCAATTCCGATTTAGCGCTAAATTGTTGCTCGAAACAATTGATGCATCTAAATACCTATAGTAATTTCATAATTTTCGTGTTTTCTACCGCATTAGGGACAGACCATTCTTTTTTTATGGACACATTCTTAAAGTATGCCCAAAACGCTAACATTTAGAGCACTGTGTAACAGGACAAACGTATGCTTCCACTTTTACCTGCATGTCATAAATTTGAAAAAAAGGAGGGAAGCGACGAGCCCGCGAAACATCCTCTAACCGACTCTCTTTCTCTCCAACCGACATCACCTTGGGTGCGCCTTTTAAGTCTCTTAACATTAATCAACTCATTGGTACACGTAATAGACTTCAATAGCTCTTATTCTGATAGTTAAAGCTCAATGTTTTTTATTATTCCGTAAGATAAACCGAATTCTTGTGGCCGCTGGAATCTCCAACCCGGCCCTAGCAGGTGTTAACATTGGGTCAGAACTCAGCACTTTGTTCTTCCTTTATTTCTACGATAGTTTTGTACGGATTTATATATTTCACCTTATTTATATTTGTAATATTCTGACTTTTAAGCAATTTGGCTTAATGCAAATTGTTTTGGCAAAGTTATCTTATATGTAATGCTTATTTCTGTTATTCCATGAATTTCTTTTATTCTAATTTTGTTTCTACTTACGTAAGACCATTCTTCTCCTGTGGACTCTCTGCCCCTTTTGTTCCTACTAATATCGCTTTTAATAGTTCAGTCATCCGCATCTCGGCTCATCCCTTCTTCATTAGGTTCAATATTAATTTCTTGACGGTAATTAATAATATTAATAATAATAATAATAATAAAAACACTCTTTATTCGCGATTTACAACAAATTAAAATTTAAAAAAACCAGACAACAGACAACATTACCGTCATTATCCACATATCGATATTATGTTACGGTTGAAATGACACCGTCTGACGACGGGGTGAGAGCACCGGACAGTTGACCCGCTGAGACTGCCCGGGTAAGGAGGGAACTCTCGTGTCCCGAAAACTCATACCCAAGCGGCGAATATCCGCCGCGGCGTATGAACGACAACGTAACGTAACGGTTGAAACTTGCCGTTACCGTATACAATTCCAGGAATCGATAAGGCATACACGAGCACTGGGACGCGTCTAAGCACCTGAACAGTCGAACAGTTTGTGGACTGACTAGTGTGTTAGTCACTTAGCATTAGCTGTAATATATTGTAAGCAGGCAATGATAAACAGATTAATAAATTCACCTCGTTTCTTTTTCTAATTTTAGTAATCCAGTGCAATTTGGACAAATTTTGGTCCTTTACCTAATTTCTATATATTATGGTAACAATACATGAAGCGAATTTTCAATTTTTATTTAAATTTTAATCATTTACTACGAAGCTCTCTGATTTAAATATTGGTACACATCGTTGATTTTAAAATTTACACGCGGTGTTAAAATTAAATACCACTCTCTATAATGGTGAAGGCAAACATAATAAAAAATGTAGACACACCATGGAGTACTCCATAATCGTTACTAACACGTGAGAAGTCTCTAAGACTGCCAAGACTGTTCAGCACAGCAGATAATACGTAGAAGGTTTGATGATAGTGATGACAATTGAATCTTTGTGTAATTTAATTCATATTATACGTACGCTGCTAAACAGGTACGGTGTAGAATACACCATCGTTCAATTATAATATAAATAGAAATAAGCATTTTATTCGTAGAATATTATGTTGCGCCGGAAATGACATCAATAATATTATGTACTGCGACGTTATAAATTTATAACTGGCGGCAAGTGGGCCGTAGTGCTTGCAACACTTCATATCGATACAGTGTCAAGTACCTTATGTATGGAACGTACGTCATAAAACGTATTAGGCCGATTATGAGATACGAATAGAAAATAATTCTAATTTTGTGAGTCACATTTCATTTATTGAAGGTATGAGGGCAGCTTCAAATTCATAAGCAATTAGGACCAACCGGTGTGACACGGTAGGTTCAGCGAAAAATTCATTTCTTGCTAATGTAATTCAAACTTGTTGTCATAAAATTTCCTACAATGTCTTCACAAATTACGGCAATATTTTAGGAAATTCGACACTGAAAAAATGGGTTAATGAACTAATATAGGTTAATAAAAGCAATAAACCTATCATAACTAAGATGTGTATCATAGTTTATGAACGTTCTCAATGTTCGCATTCACTGAGAAAGCCGTGAAACGATTCTGTTTTATGTCTATCACTGTGTTTAAACATTGTACATGTTTACTATTCCTTCAATTTAAAGCTTCTGTGTGTCATTTGGGAGATGGGTTTCTGGGTAATGTGTTATGTTGGAAATATTATAACAACAGTATCCTTTGTGAGCCTACATTCTCTACTGGTATTTACAGTTTTGTGGTGGTCGTCATTATAAGTTATCACCTTATCATCCCACAGCCGTTCACGAGTCTCGCACCAGGCTGGCCAAGTGCGGACTAGCACACTTCTCACGCCTCAGAAAACATTGTGGACAAGCTATGCCGGTTTCTCCACTATGTTTACCTTCACTGTTAAGCAAGTGATATTTAATCTTAAAACGAACATCTTTTATAACAACGTGTAAGCATGATTTGAACCCGAGAAGTCCACAGCAGAGGGGTGAACTCTAAGTAACTAGGATTAGAGGCAAGTTACGAATTATAGCGGCCCAGCAGTACTCTCATGACTTTTGCGGTAGGGAGAATGTCTCGTAATATCCTGTGTATCTTTTCATTGTAACTTAAATTGTAATGAAAGTACTGCTAAAGAATCATCAGTAACGTGCTTTCCCGGTACGAAAATAGTTTGGCCCCGCTGGCAAATATGTACTTTCAATTTCAAAAAAATAATTTTCATAATGAAGTATGAGTTTTTGTGTGTGTAAGTAAATTGTTGTACTAACATGACGAATCGGTTCAGTTTGGTGTGGTCAGTTGGCACAACACACGGAGCACGATTTTGGCATGGCATACCACTGCATTAAAACTGTTTGGTTTTCGTGATCAAAGACCACCCTCACACGCATCAAACTGTACAGCTAGTATTTTTATGAACTAAAACAAAGACACACGAGGTGTCTCGTTTAGAGACAATAGACACATTGCCGACTTTTGTAAGAAAGAGCGCGACGCCGGCGGCCGTACCGATGTAAATATAGAACGGCGCTGGCAAAAATGACTGTTTGATAATTTATTAATTCACGGTGTAGGTACATGTCCTGTATATATTTATATAAATACAGAATATCAAAATGTACTTGAATTTCTATCATGTTTGAAGAAGTTTCCGCGGCTCTGCTTATAATGTTTCAAGAGATATTTTATTAATAAAATACATAGGTGTGTAAGAAACACACAACATTTACATCATTATCAGCAACATTCTATTACTATTGCAGTTACATTTATGTACCACTGAAGTCAGTCAGGGTAACAGCTACGGTGGCGCGTCCACCGGTGGTTGCAGCAAGAACATGCGAAAATACTTGCGCAGTTCCTCTCAGAGAACAGGTTAGCGGAGAGAGAGCACAGCAGGAGGGACAACACGTGGATCAGTGACAGTGGATTTAGTTTTATATATGTACATACAGCTATAGATATATAAAAATGGAATTTCTTGCCCATCGAGTGCCGCCAACTGTTATGAAAACTTGATTATAAAAATGAAAATGAAATGTTAATGAGAACGAGAAGTGTAAAAAAAGCATATGGTCTGTAAGAGCAAGGATATTTGGCAATCGGTGCTATCTACCGACCCCGTAAGGGGTCTGGCGTGACGATATAATAATAATCAAAAAAGCTCACCTGGAACGGGGAAAATCCACCGCATTTTTGTTGTTACCGCGCGCCGCTGCCTCAAATCAGCTCGACTGAACTGCCATTCCCCCGACTCCCCCGACTCGCGTCAGATTCCGTTCAGCACATCCCGCTGCTTGGAGCCAGCTGTGCCTGAGTAACTCTCACAGGTAAACCAGTAGCTTTACAAGCCAACGTCGTGTTATCCGCCGATGCTTTAGTTTTGATGTTCAGCTTCACTTGATAACGAGGAAGTTGCAATTGATCTTAACGCTGCGTTTGTTCGGTAACTTAGCTTGACTTTAAGTTTGGAAGAATTGGATAGGAAGATAACCGACAACCAGCCGCGTCCTAGAAGTTAATAACAGTGTTAGGTTACATTGCAGCTTTCGACAGGTTCTAATGCTAGTAATATATTACTTTCTAAGAAGTGTCCATGTTCACAAGTGTCGCCCGTGTAACATTATCACTGCATTTATTCCGTGTATCTAAACAACTCGGCCCCCAGTGCTGTCATTTGAGTTCGGTAGGAAGTGCGGTAGGAAGAACCATTAATGCTCTAGGCACGTCTACTTCTGCCAAGACAGGAGCATGAGGTGTACGCGGTTTAATCTTGTTGAGTAGCTAATTACCCTTAGGCAATATTTGTAACGTTGGATGGGGTGGGCTTGTTTCTCCATATAATTTACAATTGAATTAGACGTTTCCTTCCATAAACAAACGATCTGTAAACGTGAAACTAAGAGTGATAATTCTTCGCACGGGAGGCGGAACGCATGAACACGGTAGGGAGTAGTCTATTTTTATCCCGTTAAGAACATGTTAGAAGAAGTCACTGCAGCGTGAAGATGTTAGCGCTTATCGATTTTTTTTCTTCATTTTCGTCATTTGCTTGGTCTTGTGGACAAACTTACATAATATAGCCGATGTTATATACGTGTAATTTTAGCTACAACGTTAAATATTTGAAATGCGAAGAACGTTCCAGAAGCTTTGTATAAATTTCTTTTTATTATTCTATATGTGTGTGTTACACGCACTAAAGTGGCAGCTCATGTTACATAACACAAATTTATGTAATTAGTAACAGAAATTAACTCGTACTGCGATAGGCGCGCTTTTTCTCATTTTACTAAACTGAAAGTTTCATTCGGCAGTGTCAGACTCTAATTTTTATCAAAGCCAATAAAAGCAGTCGTCGTGTAATGCACATGTTATGAAACTATAGATAACAGCTATAAGTAGGTGGTAGCCCGTTTGATCCCGGAACACATCAAAGTGGCGGCTAGCATGTATTCCATCTAACCAAGAGATAATGAGGAATACAGTTGTTAAGTCGTATTATTTTCAAATTAATGACTCTAAACCAGGCACGAACGCAATACCCGTTAATTTGATTTTATATTTTCATTTTTATATTGTGATATAAGTTACATATTTTACATAAGCATGTATTACATAAAATCATACTTGAAGTGCTCATTATTTCTTATTACAAATCATTAAATTTTTTTATAAGAAAACCAAATAAATTATTAATATTTTTCATGCAAGACAAAAAGAAATTATAGTTTGCAATTTTTCGTTAATACCTCACTCACGTACGATTAATAAAAATAAGCACTTTATTAGTAAATATTAAAAATATTTAAGACAATCATGTTTTTTCGTTATTAAAAACAGAAGCAAATAATGTAATGTTGAAAAATGTTGAAGCAAAATAAAGGAAAAACTAGTTGGTATCGTATATTTATTAAAAATAATCACCATTCTAAAACATTGTAATGGCGCAAATAAAATGTAATAGACACCATAAGTAGTGACAGCTGAAATGGCGCGAAGCATCATAATTTTACAAATTCGTTTTATTACCGAATTCGTTTATAAAGTTAAAATACGCAAAAATCGAAATATTACTTTAAAATATTATAACAATTTTCTTTCAAGAATGCGTTGTACAAGTAATTTCCTTTTAATTAAAATGTTTCTTATATAATTTATATTTCTTGTCTACACACTGCTGCAGTGAACTTAACTCATACCTTGAACACCTAGCTCGTTATTCGAGACTTGAAACGAAAATAACATGTAAACCTTCAAAATTTGACTGTAATTGCATGATTTTATGAAAGAATAGCTACAGAAGGGGATAATAAAGAATGTTAGCGTAAAAACGTTTTGTCCTCGTGCCTACTCGCTTTGCGCAGACATTATCGATTTTAGGGAAAGCCGGACTTGTAGGGTTATGTTGAGCATTGTTTACGATGAACATATTACATTACACTTTATTATAACTACATTTCGATATATTTTATGTACGCTTATTTCCGCGAATGCACTAATTTTGTCACTTGATTGGAAAACACCTGTTATTTACACGTAATAAAACAATTCATTATATTTTTAAATTAGATATGCAATTAGAAATAATTTCTGGTCTTATTCAGTTAAAATAATGAATTAAATTCTTACCGTAGACTATCTGTAATTGAAAAAATAATAAACGAAGATTATATCACTACCTAATTTTTTTACGTCGATTTTAATTCTGCGACGTGCATAATACTGCTATAACCGTTGTATATGGGACATTTTACTACTTTTTTCGTGATTTAAGTGGTTTTAAGCACATTGTACTTAGGAACGGAACGTATTCGTCTACCACCGTGGCTCGCGCTCGGGTGATACTGGCTGGGTTGACACATTTCCGAATGTAAATACCGCACAAAAACTTGACGTTTCCCAAAATAGATTTTCGAAGTGGTTGTAAATTAATTCATTTTAAATCTGATGTAAGATAAAAATATCATTTAATAATAAGGGCTTCAGGGAGGCCTATAAGATGCGTTCGAAGGTTTAGGGATTATAAAGCAAAGGTGCAGACGATTCCTAATCCTTGAATTGATATTTAAATAATAAAACATTATCAACATTAAAAATTAATTTCGGGTCTAGAAGAATAAATCACCTCTTCGTTAGTAGTATTAGTATTGCGATTTTATTTGTTTATATAGATTATAATATTTACGAAGCTAGTGCCCGCAGTAACGAACAGAGAAATTTGTCCCTTTTCTCTGACCAAAACACTTATTACTGGCAACACTAGTTATCCGTCATTGGCTACAGTTTGCCGCTATGCAGAGATGCGAAGATTCGTACTGCGTGCAAATCTATGGGTAGCACGCCAAGAAATATCTCAGCACACCATAAACAGATTCATAAATTTCATTATTTCTACGACTAAGGATTCTTTCATTTGGAAATTATTTTTTAATTATGATTTTACACAAAGTTAGGCACTTCACAAGTTCGTAAAGGCGCTGACTGCTTAGATGCGTCTTTTTATGGCCTTATTTAAATATGTATGACATATGTAGGTAGCTATTTATCATGAAAGCGCTTAGAAAAAAATTGCCTTTATTTTTCAAAATGTAGTCATTCCAAATATCGAACAACTTTTATTTTTTTCCGTTTTTGCAAATTTACTTTTGAATTAACGGGTGCAGCACAGCATGGAAAATAACGAAAGTATAAACCTACTGACTACTGGATAATACCTACATGTGCAGATATTTAAAAAATTTTCAAAGTATCCCTTATCTCTGTTAGCGATGTATTTAAGCAGATTAATATGAGTAGCCTGTGTCTTTATTCAGAGTGTAATTGTTACCCATTTACAGAATTTTAATTTTCATGTGAAAACGCACGAGACAGTCATGAGTTGCTGGCATTTATAAAATCACACAAGAGTAAACTGGGTACTTACGAAAAATGCGTTCTCCCTTCCGCTAGATGTTATAGCTATAGGGAGTATCCCCGCTGGGGGACGCTAGGTACGATACGATATAGCGTATATTGGTCGGACCATTATCCTTTAGATATTAAAAGCAATTTTAATTAAATTAGAAATCAATATATGTGCAATTATTAATATCAAAAATAATAGAAATAGGGGGTGATATGAATGTAGACCAAATATTAATGTATAAAAAGTATTGTGAACAGATTTTAAAGTATATAGAAATTGCTCAGGATATATTAAGTTTTAGATCTGGATACTGTGACAATAATTTTATTAATGTGTTATTTATTAATTATGAAATTTTATTAATTATGCAATGCGTCAGCGCTTATAACTCGTACTAGAAGTAGTATGTTAAAAAAGAGATAATTATAGGATGGAATAAGCATGTACGACCCGCTCATCAGGCGGCTCGACGGAGTTTTCAGGACTGGCTTATAAATGGGAGGCAAAAAATTGGTCAAATATATAATAGTATGGTCAGTACAAAAAGGATATTTAAATCTAAATTAAAATGGTACCAAAACGATGCTAAACAGATTTTAATATCATTGCGTCACACCATAATAAAATATATTTTAAGCAATTTTGGAAACAGACCAGTGTTTGTGCCTCATGGGACACAATGAAAATACCATTTGGTATCTTAAAACTATATTCTTGTAACTTTTATAATGAAAATGAGAAAAAGGATTCGCACACATCGAAGTGAACAGGTAGTGTGAGAGAAAAAACAAAAATCATGTAGGTAGGAAGCAATTGTCAGTTTGCAAGCAAATAGTAACACCATATCGAGTTTGCATCGATTAAAACATAAGGCGTGAACATCCAGTAGTTTAAACCCAGTCGAGTGTTCCTGTGAGTATGGGTGGTATCTGTGAGCCCCACAAAATAGCCGAAATGTTTAAAAACCATTTTAGGGTACAGTCGCCATTACAGTCACTTGAGAGTAACACAGTACATAAGAAAAGGGATACGGTGTATGTGCAGGTTGTGTTCTCTGAGGAAGAAGTCGAATCGGCGATATAGGGTCTGACGCGTGGGAAATTAGCGGGACACGATTCGCGAAGTATAGAACACTTGCAATATGCAGGGAAACAGGCTATAAAAATACTAACAGTATTTTTTAATATCTGTTTGCGTCACTCATTCCTGCCTAAGGAGTTGATGGTAAGAGATAACATGGTAAAATGGGCCGACACACTAACCTGGCCGTAAAGGCGAGAATGTGGAGTTAGACAGGGGGGATAACGTCACCCAGCTTCTTCAGCTTGTACGTAAATGGCCTGATTGAGAAGCTCAGCAGCGTCAAAGTAGGTCGTTCAGTAGACGGTACTTTTGTGAACGACATTAGCTATGCAGATGATAATATGGTGTTGCTGAGCCCTTCAATCAGTGCACTTAGAAAGCTGTTGAAGATTTGTGAGAGGTATGCAGAGACTCACGATCTCTAGTACAATGCCGCCAAAAGTGAATTGCTAATATTTAGGGCGGCTACTAAAAAGCACATGACAGTACCGCCAGTTATGTTAAAAGGAACACCACTTAAAACAGTTCAGCAGTTCAAGTACTTGGGACGTTGGGTCACAGAGAGCCAGCGAGACGAAGCAGATGTGGAAAGAGAGCGTAGGGCGCTGTCAGTCCGTAGTAATATGTTGGTCCACAGGTTTGCTAAGTGTAGTAAAGAGGTAAAAATTATGTTATTTAAGGCCTACTGCCAGTCGTTCTACACAAGCAGACTGTAGACAGACTGTATTAAGAGGGCTTACAGTGTTTTGCGCGTCCAATATAACAACGGTTTTATGGCGCTGATGGGATTGCCGCGTCACTGCAGTGCCTCAGTGATGTTCACGGTACACCGTATTGACAGCTTTCAAAGCATTATACGGAAGAGAGTTGCATCACTGTGGCGGCGCGGCGGGTGCGCGGCGGCACCACCAGCATCCTGCGCACGGTATCGGAGCGGAGCGGTGCGATGGACCGATACCCGCGCACTGGAGCACACTGCACGTCTTCCCGCTCACTCGTGCTGCCAAATAGATTAAATAAATAAAATATTGTTCTAATTAATATCTATTGTAATTTTGACATTGATGTTATTAATAATAATTTTTAAAATAATTAAATTGACATGACTATGACATAATAAATAAGATGTAATTAATGATCGATAATAAATAATAATAATTTGTACTACCATTAGGTATAAGATTTAAACTAACACTATGGATTGTTACAAACAAACTGGAGTCCGAAATAAAGATTATTATTATTATTAATTTATGCAATTAGTACATCGTTATTATGTCATCAAGGCGAGGTTTCTAGTTAACTTGTACGAGTCACATGGATATACATATGTATATACCCAACAATATAACAAAAGAAGACCGGCCAAATTTAACACGCACTGAAAGAAATTCCTGTGCGATAACGATCTTGAAATACCATAGTACCTAAGTGTTGATATTTCATGTTACAAATCGTATTGAATCGCTCACAAATCCAACGGAACTAACGCATTGAATCTCAGCTCTCGGCTAGTATCTCGGCGAGAATCGACCCAGGAGCCTCGCTGCCGTAACCGTAAGTCCATTGACCCATTACTTAGTACTGGGCTCAAATGTCTTCTCTTTATCAACTCCTAGGTACCCTTGACCGCAAAAGGTGCGAGGCGAGTATTGCCGTGACGACGGGTCGCCTCCCTCGACATGCGCTGTTCCAACGTCATCATAAGAAGCCACACAACAATTATAAGTATCTACAAGAATTTGCCTAGTTTATCATTCGTCTGGCTACCACTATACAGACTCTCTTCGAATCTAGTTTAGCATGAGATGGCCGCGTGTGCAGATATCCCAAAATATGTCTAATGGTAAAAATGTTCAAAATGTTCAATGTGTAGTGTGTGTAAGACACCTTATAATATAAGTTAGGATAAGTTGTGTATTGAGACAGTTACAATAAAGACGTCAAACAATCGAC
>DWDT01001786.1:0-15034 GCA_018245595.1 Microceris scylla | reverse complement strand
ATTCAATAGAAGAAAATTCTGCCCATACCATATTTTAGCAACACCCTACCATCCACCACTTTAACTGGTGGTCACATAAAGTAGACTAAAGTAATAACTGATACAAAAAGCACACCACACCAATATATTATTTCCGGATTTCTTTACTTTCTCAGTATAATAGCGACTTACATTCTAATTTTCTAAAACGTAAATTTTGTAGGGTACATAATATACAGAATCCATATAACTAATTGTTTTTGGAAAACTGAATGAAAACATCACATTCAAAGGCTACAGACTATATGAGCGCTTACTTATATATGAAGTAAAATATGAATGTTGTTATTATATCATTCCCCCGGTCCCTTCCCTTGATTGTACATGCAGATGCACAGCAGAATACCAACCTTTTCCGGGAGATATAGCAATTACTAGAAGGAAATAAATTGGTTTCATGTTTCTTTTCCAGATAATTAAGGAACAGAACACACTATCAGCTTCTAGGAATTCTGAAACACATATAACCTAGGACTTTTAAAAGCAAGGGTGACTAGGCTTTGCTTGAGCATATATGATACATCTTAGGTAGTGTCTGTGCTTTCCCTTAAATATGCATTGGGGTCAAGCACTGGCCCATCATGTAATAAAGTAAAAAAATTACCTATGTACTAGTATCCCCAAATGTGTGACACTCTTTTTGTTAACAATACCCTTTAATGTAGCACCTACATAGGGTTGGAAGATAAAATAGTCTGCTTGCACTTGAAAATGTATATCAGCGTTATCATTTCTTATCACTCCCACATTTTGTAGGATACGAAGGTTTTTATAACTTAAGAGGATACCATTAAATCTGTAAAATAAAATATTGGTAAGTTAAATATAATAATATCTACTCACTTCCGTTTAAGTATTACTAACATCACTAGGTACTACATTATTGAGGAGCACATCGGTATCATAACATTAAATATTTCAATATTATTTGTAACCTATTAATGGGCTCAATTTACTACAATATTCTAATTTATGCTTACTCTTTGTCAAATTTTCCTATTTTGTAATCCAATAAATTTTTTACAGATTCCTTTAGATTCCCTAAGCACCACGGTTGCAAGGCGAGGCTCTGTGTAACTTTTTTTTCCACGACACAAGAGTTCTTGTCGTTAGCTAATTGTCTCAGCTCTTTCAAATCAAATTTAATTATTGTTGACATTATTCTATACAAATTTTACCATATTATATATAAAGAAAATTGCACAAATACGAAATTCGGCCCTAACAATTTCAATTTTGACATTAGTACATGTCATAACGCAAATTAAAATAAACATCGTTTGACATTGACAATACGCGAAACAAAATACAGACGGACACAGTTTTCTATGCGTGCGGCATTATACAAAAATAGCAATTTTCTATTATCCATGGTCAACTATTTCCCACGTTTGTGAATGGAAGATCGTATATCAAGCTAAAAGCATTTGAGTCGATTGAGTTTTAATGGCTAATTGCCATAATATTGCCATTGCCAATAATAAAGCTATTGAAAGTGATAAAAGGAATATCATATCGAAGGCGAAAACTTATTTCAAACAAAATAAACTAAATAAAGCGCCTTATATTCTTTTGGAAAAATTTAACCAACGAATGACGGCTACTACGAAATAGTGATAACAGTTATTCCATAACACTTTTACTTTTTTGGTAATTTTGGTACTTGACTTGAAAAGTGTCATTATAAATAAACATATAACTATGTCCACATTTCCGCACCCCCGCAGTACACTCCTACAATCATTTCACTAAACTTAATCCAGTAATATAACTACATCACTAGACTTGAACCGTATTATAGTTATATTCCTAGTAAAATAGTAATGAATCGCTTTCGCAATAACTATGTTGTATTTTTCGTTCATTATTTTTATTCTACCTATAATTAAGAATTATTTTTCACTTTTTAGTTCGAAGTGCGCAGCTATTTGGGCGCATTTTATAAACTATACATAATTACTGTAAGGGGTTGAGTCTATTATATGGCAATAATTAATACGTTTGGCAATACAGTATATTGATTTGATATATATTATATTCTCTATGGTAGTTATGGTACTCGATTTTTGTATTTGATGGTGCAGTTCTCTTGATACTTAATTAATGGTTTATATATATATTAGAAGAAAATGAATAACTTAAGAACTAAAATATTAAACGTAAATAAGTCGGTACTACATTTAGCAGGACGAGAAGTTAAAATGTTTGTATATATTAAAATTTTCTAACCTGATTGTATGGAATAGTCTGATTGTAATATTTTAATATTAACCTTTTAAATTAAATAATTATCTTGAAAATAACCAAATAGAATATTTTCTAGGTACTTTCTACATTCATGTGATAAAGGGCATATAATTTTGCTTTTTAATTAAATGCGTTTTCAAATAACGATCTGCATTTTCTATTATTGTTTCAGATCACCAAAATATTTACAAATCCGATTATACTCAGGGCCTACTAGCTTTCCAGACTACTTTCAGAATCCAATATTTAGGAAAGAAGACCAGGCAAAACTTATTGAAAACAATGAGCTAAGCAAAATAGCCTCGATACCCGTGAAGCCTCCAGGAGTTTCTGAAACGTCTTCTGTATATTATGATCCACTAGTCATGTAAGATTTAAAGTACTTTCGTATTAGATCTATCACTAGAATTGCAAAATTAACAATATCTTCATATTAAGGACTTAAAATTTACACACTCTATTATCATATCTTCACCACTTTTCTAGAGCCTTTTTAATTAAATGTACAACTTAACTTTCATTTACAAATTACTGGAATTATTACAAATATGTCTCAATAATTGTCAGTTTACAGGTTTCATTGTATAATTCTTGATCATCATCATCATCAGCCTAACTTAATCCACTGCTGGACATAGGCCTCCCCTAAAAGGGGATTTATGCTCGTAATTTCTAAGCTGGGCATGCAGGTTAGAGATATCAGGACATGTTTTTTTTTCACCACTGATGCTGCTGCCTGTCGGTGGCCAGGGCTTTTAGCCATACCGATTTTGGCTGTACTATACCACAGTCAGCCGGTCGCCAGAGCCTCGTCTTTTCTAGCAAGGTGCACCATGTCCAGGTTAGGTTGGCTTAAGCTTTTGAGATGGTGGTTGGAACCCCTTACAACTATTTTTTTAATATGAATTAAAATGAATTTGCTAATGCAAATGATTTCTCACTTTTAACTCACAAATAAATTAAATTATTGTATTATATGTAAAATAATCTTAAAACAATATTTACAGTTCATTTGTTATTGTAGGAAAGTAATCAACCATGTTATGGAAATGGGTAAGAAAAAATTAGCTCGGAGCTTAGTGGAGAAAGCATTTGAAAACATTAAAAGAATACAAATTGAGCGCTACCATCTCGCTTCAACTCCTGAGGAGAAAGCCAACATAGAGTTAAATCCGAGGGTTATATTACACAGGGCAGTTAATAATGCAAAACCATTACTGCAACTGCTCCCTATCAAGAGAGGTGGTATCACTTATCAGGTTGGTGCATGGGTTACACTAATTCAAAAAGATAAATATTGGTAATTGGCCAAAACCCGTTATATAACCAAAGTTATATAAGCTTATTCCATTAAATGTTATTACTGTACCACTCTGATGGTAATGAGAATCTTTTGGTTTGTATGATCGAAAATCATACAGCTTTACTAAGCATGTTAATATATTTTATGTGCCATGTTTTTAAATATGTCATGCTCTTTTTACCTAAAACTTGGACAGTACTTAATGTATCAATGTAATACTTGTGGTCCCTGAATAGGTGAAAAGGTGGTGAGCTTATTGCTGTACACCAGGCACAAATCCAAAATCTAAGATACTTCTAGGAATTTCAAGTTAGAAAAATGGGAC
This sequence comes from Microceris scylla, assembly GCA_018245595.1. Taxonomy (NCBI): domain Eukaryota; kingdom Metazoa; phylum Arthropoda; class Insecta; order Lepidoptera; family Hesperiidae; genus Microceris; species Microceris scylla. The sequence continues at coordinate 11,120 of DWDT01001786.1, read as the reverse complement.
TGTAACTCACTTGGGGATTAAATTCTAAATGTCTTGATAAATGTCACACTTTCAATCCCTCATCTAAAGAGACAGACAATACAAATGAGCACAGTAATAAGGATAAAGTAAAATTTTGAATATACATACACATACATTTCTATTGTAAATATTGTTTTGATTTCAGGTACCCAGCCCCATAACTGAAAAGCGGTCATTATTTTTAGCAATAAAATGGTTATTGGAGGCTACAAAAGATAAAGAGAGAACAATCCACTTCCCAGAACAATTTGCCTGGGAACTGCTGGATGCTGCTAACAATACAGGCAAAGTGGTGAAAAGGAAGCAGGACCTGCACCGGCAATGTGAAGCTAATAGGGCTTATGCTCACTACAGATGGCAGACATAATGACTTTATTTCTATTGTACTTGTGTAGTTCTAGGCTATATTTTAAACACGGTATTTGTAAAGTGTGGATATGAGTCATTGTAATGTACTTTAGATAAAAGAAGTTGTTTTATTTTATAAAGTGATAAATAAATTATATCACACATTTGCCTCCAGTTTTTCTATAGTATATTGGCTGCAGTTAGACTACATTCCTTGAAGCAGGAAGTAGAGAAATTGCTATAGCGTGACAATTATAGGTGAGCAGATTTTTTGTTACAACTAATGTTTAGTTGCATTTTTGAGTCATTTTATTTGCATAAAAAAGGAAAAATTTCCAATCCAAGTGTAGAAATTAACTTCTCAAAAACTGAATACACTCATCCCCATATTACAAGTGAAGAAAATTTTAGTTTTTCAGTTTTTTTGCTGGATGGTTATATAAGAATGCGGTACGCTAATATTTGCAGTAGTTTGGCGCAGCAGGCGCTCGAGTGCGCTTGTAAACACTAAAATTATGTGGGATATGCACAACAATCTGTTGTAAGACGTAACTTCACGCCGGTAATCCCCGAAGAGGTAGGCAGAGCAATGCAGAACACTCCCACGTTTCATCAGACGCACGCTTTTGTTTAATATAGTAAAAAAATACACAATTATACCTGCACGAAATGAAGTTTTAATATTTCGAAGCTAATTTCTGGCGATCGATTACTGCGCATTTTAACCCCTCGAAGGTCACGTGTTGTGTTGTGGTTGTATAATATTTTAGTTGAACTATAGGTAAGTTTCGAATACAGATATTTAATACATTTGGTTTCAGTTAGCATTTGCACATATTATTGTAGGGTGGTACACGTACAATGATATTACGAAACGTGAAACTATATTGACAGAACATTAGCATTTAATGTAACTAAATGGTATTGGAATTGGAAATTGCAATTCTGCAATGTTTTACAGTTAACATACATAGTTAATACATTTATTTACTTCGTCTGTATCCATGCAGCGATACGTGCCGGTTACAAAATTGATTTGCACATTGGTAATAATTCGCAATTGTATTTTAAATATTATCTCAGATCTGGGTTTCGCATTGTATTGCAGATATTGTCTAAAAATATTTTATCCGTCTCTGTGATATTTTATCGTTAGTAATGACCAACAGTTTTAGATGTTTAAAATAACAATGAAAAACAATAACATTTCATGTTGTTTTGCATCGACACAAATTTTTCATGTAAATTCACCATCAATGTCCACTTACATTGGAAGTATAGGCGTTGTCCATGTAGCTTCGGAACATCTTACAATTATTTCAGTTACCCTTTATAAAGGAGCAGTATACCTACATACAGCGCACGTTGCGAAAAACTCTTGGGAACAAGAAGTCTGTACGTATCGACAAAATAAAGTATAAATTCTCGTATTCAGTGTTTATCTAATCTGGATCCTGGTTATGATAAATTTCAGTGTATGTGTAGCAGTTATATTAATCATCTACGTAAGGTAGCTAGTCTGTAGTGCTGTTGAAAGTAAATCGTGAAACGATCGAAAATTCATTATAATAAATGTTATTTATGATTAGGTATATGTCGTTTAATGCAGTGAAGCGTTCTTAGGTTGTGGGAGATTTAATTTTAAATTTTAATACAGGTATGTTTTTTATATTTCTTACTTTATGTTTCTAAATTATGTCATTAATTGCGAATATTTACTGCACTAGCCAGTATTAATATTAACGAAAAGTAAATTTACATACGCAATACAAATACGCATAGGTATTGTAGAAAATAATATCAGTAACTACATGCATATAATAATATTTAATACTCGCTTTATAATATAGTTAATCCTTCAATTGTTACTCGGCATTCGGGCCTATTTTGGGCAAAATGAGCCTGTGATTCTTTTCAAATACGTAGTACCCTTAGATTGGTACCTGGACGCCGCAGGTTTTCTTCGTATTTTGAGTTAGGTTTGAAAGTTGTAAAGTTTGGAAAAAGTTAGTGTATTATATTCCACGCTACCAGTATCACTAACACTTACAGATGTTCCAATTTCAACTTTCAAGTAAGTCTTAAGTGGTAGGTAGTAGGTATCTTATGCGTATTATGTGGCCTAGAATAGTTACATATACGTATATTAGTGGCTTGTAGCTATCGGTACATATATAATTGGCATACGTAACTCAGAGCTATTGTTATATGTTTGCTACGACTGAGATTATAATAACTTGGGACCACCTCACACAGACAGCTGCTCCCTAATTAGGCAGGCTGTGTCATAGTGATTAGATAATTGATAAAATTCATATACACATTTTAAATAAATACTTTTACGTTTAACACAGAACTATCACATGATTATATATATTTGTTCTGGGTGAGAATTGAATTCAACCCGGTCATAACTTCCGCAATATGTAGTAGTAATTTAGTAACTATTGCTACTACGGTCTAGTGACAAACTAAAGAAAATTAAAACTTAAAGGCCCTTATATAAGTTCTGCGCTAAAACTTTTCCAATAAATTCACGTAATAATAACTGTACCTATAGCATAGCATGTTGTGTATCTTGTAACAAAGTTTCGTTTGTAAACATTCATACTAGCCGACAGTGATCGTACGTAGAAATTATTAACCGTGTTAAAAGAATGTATTAATACAAATACAGGTTTCCTCTAACTAGCTACTAATATAACTATCACATTTCATTGGTAAGGAAATTAAAAAAATGCATTTGCTTAGTCTTCAAGGCAGTCATTCTTGATGTGAGCTACACCGTCTCGTCGTAGACGTAGACATTCGTGTGCGCTCTAAAAGATCCACAGAAGATAATGGAGTGTGCACATATTTCGAACAAATTGACAAAAGAAATGGATATTTTATTCATTGGATTCCATTATTTGCGTTTACAAGTGTTTAGGGTGTTTTCACGGAAGAGGGAGAAGGGGTGCGGGGGGGCTGGTGTCTTAAGACATGTAAAATGAAGGCGTGAAGTACCTCTTATAAGTCATTATAATCATACCTTTATAAGTCATAATTATAAGTTATAATATAAATGCTTTAGAAGTATGTAGCAACATATTGTTTAGAACCATCTTATCTATTAATAACACGATGCTTTCATAGATAAACTAGATTAAAAAATAAATTGCGTTGGTCATTGTCGTCCCCTGAAATTCTTTAAAAGGAATTTAATGATTGGCAATATTACGGAATTCGCAAGTTGATGTACATTTTTAGTTTCAAAACTAGTATGCAATAATTGTTGCTGCTTGGAAATATATGCGAATGTAACGAGTAGGTAGATATAAAAATATATGAGTAACGTAAATAATGATCCGTCAACAGTGAATTCGAATAATAATTATCAGAATGACCTGCGATGAAACCGGCTATCGCGGCTATCAATAGACTTAATAAACTTTATGCACTAAAACATTCATAACGCCTTATCTTCTTCTATCTAGAAATCAATAATGTTTCTTTTGACGACGCATATTTAACAAACTGAAATGGTTACGTCAGGGCATACAATAATTCAGTTTGTATGCATCATGTTCATTGTTCCTTGACGGTGGGATTTCTAATGTAACTTCACGTCTGAAATCACCGAAGGGGTAGGCAGAGATGTGTAGTACTTAGGTACAACTCTCGATCAGTAGTCGCACTTGCAACAATGTGATCAACGAGACAGTTAAAGTATTTTGTATTTATTCTTTATTCGTTAGTAACAAAAGGCGGGCTTAATGCCAAGTGGCATTTTCTACCAGTCAACCCAGGTGATGATGAGAAGTTGGGGCAGGTACATCTTATTTTTAACAACTGTACCTACCTATAACAAAATCTATCTATTTTGACTTTATTGTAATTTCAAGAACTAAATTTCCCTTATTCCATAGTGGGATGTATATACTTATATCTGTAAACCGTGAATTGAGGTTCTACACTTATTTGCCTACCTTTTTGGGGAAGTACAGGCATGTTGATAAGTTACCTAAAAGTAAAATATTATTTTGGAATTTCGAATCAAATCGAAATGAATCGAGTATAAAAATGAACAATAATATAACTTAACATAATTTTAAATTATATTTTGGTTATTTATATATCTATATGTAAAATGTAGGTTAATTATATGATAGATAATTACGATACAAATTTTAAGAGTTCAATTCAATATAAAATATTTATTAAATGTATAATTACTTGTACATCCACAAATATTTGTATTATTGTGTAAAAAGCGAGGGGTGCTCGATACATACGTACCTACTTAGACGACAAAGATGGCACACAGCGCCCGACACTTTTTTCACAGTAATACAAATATTATTCGCTTATTATTTTTATCCTACCTAAACCTATTAAGAATTATTTTTCACTATTTAGTTCGATGTGCTATAAAAGCGTGTATTTTGTGTTTTTTAACTGTATTGACGTAATATATTTCTCTAATCATGACCGCTATTACAGCGTAATCACTGCATTCCATATTAATGATTGTAATGATGTTATTAGGTACCCTGATCCTTCGTTTTCTATTCGATAGTTATTCCACGAAATAGTCACTGCGTATTTATGACTCAATATACAAGGATCTATTAGTACTTATTAATACTTATTAGTTATTTAACCTATGTATAATTTGACCTCAGCCTTTGTAGTTTTTTCAACGATGAAAATTAATGTTTATGGTTATATTTATGCAGTAAAATGCATGCGAGTACGTGCACTATCTGTATAATTTACTGGTTAGTTAGATATTGGCTGAAGACTTTGATGCATGTCCTTTAGAACGTGTGTCATATTTTGTTCGCACGTCAAATACTGTTGTAGTAGACTCGCAGTATCGTGAATTTCATATCATTAAACAAGACTATTTAGCGCGTGTTTGGAAGACGGGTTTTTCAAAGAAGAAGTACATAATATAATCGAATGTCTACGAAAGACATTTTGCACAATTAGCTTTTATCTTTCCGTTTTTAAATGCTGATTATAATCGGAGTGAATGACTATAAAAATGTTGCGGTAGCAATGGGAATATGGAGTTAGATGTGTTACAAGTTTTTAAAATTAGCTACAAGAAAATAACACGTAAATGCCATACATAGGTATAACAGTGCATAAACTTATGAAAAGTGAATTTTAAGGAGCCACTATTGAAATCTTGAAGTTAATCAAGCGTTAAGGTAAAAACCTACATTTCATCTGGTCGCTGTTTTGATTTTTTGTAAAAATGTTTATATATATGTACATATGTATATATAATATAATCCATATTACGTTTTGCTCAGATTTATATGTAGAACTGTTCAACACGTAACGACTATAAAAGTGATAAGAAAAATATACGACATTTCTAACAATAATTGTTAGAAACGTCGTACATTTTATACCAGTATACCAGTACATTATGAACGTGGCAGAGTTGGGCCACGCAGCATGGGCAATGAATCGTATTTTTGATGGTGATATTGACCAGTAAAGTCAAAAGAAGTATTTAGTACTAAACAATTCACGCATTGTCTTTTCAGTTTGTTAATGCTACCTACAATTAAGTATATGAAAGTTTGATTCATCTTGGTATCGTGAGCTTCTATTTATTATTTCACTAAATCTATGTCTATTCGTCTAATCTTAAGACTGGAGGGCTGTATTTATTTCTATTTTCCTTTCATTTTGTCTACTTATCAACTTGAGTCGTAAATGTCATCTCAACTGTTTGCACTATCACTTAACTATCTTATGAAGCTGGCTGAAAATAATGCGTTCCTTTCTTATGCATATGACTTACTCTTACAGGTATGTCTTTGACATCGTAATCCTTTTATGACTAACACAGTAAGTTTTAATCTAATTTCTAATTACACATTTTCGCCTGTCATTTAATGTTGTAAGGTTTGAAAGCTTTTACAAATGTTTATTTAATTCTCCACCAATTAGTTCTGGTCTCGGAAAAGTATTATTTGGTTTTCTAACTTGTTATTTCCAGCAGTACCAGCGAATCTGGATTTGTTTCTGTCTGTACGACAATAAGCTCAACCCCTATTGCATGATGGGACGTGTAACATAACTAGTGAATAGTGAGAATGTAATATACTCCTCTGCTTACCCTTTTTTATTTAATGTTGTATTAAGGTAGTGCTTTAAATCACTGTAGTTCTCCTGCAAAAACGAAACAAGGATGCAATGCATGGCTCTGACCATTTTTCTCGGGACATTTTCGATGTATAATAAAACTTCGATAAGTTATTGCTCATAACACCACGGTTGCGTCGCCAAATTTTCCCGGATAACACCCATCAGCTGAATAAATTATTATATATTCTTTAAGTATCTGAAATAAGTGGATTTAAGCATGTCCTCGCTCCGTGACACATTTATGAATATTAAAGTTTATAGAGTTCTGAAATTCTACAGCGTTGAACTTTAGCGATGAAAATGAGGGCTCGTAAATATACAATGAAAAATGTTAAGAAATTCGTCACTTTTGCCCTCCAACACGTATAGAGGAGATGCAAGTTTCTATGAAAAAGCTTCTACTGAATATTTGCAATAGGTATAGAAAGCTGACCATTTGGTCCATAACCTGGGATTAGTGATTATATTAAATAACGAGAAAACTCTAAAATATAACAGTTCTTCATAATGTATAAGGTGTGTAGACGTATATGTAGACTGGTTTGTAAATTCGCAGTAACTGATCAATCACCTGTGGATGATCATCATCGGTAATATGAAACCTGCCGTGGTATATTAGGTAGTTATTCCAAAATAGTAAACTAACGAGAAAAAGGAAACGATTAGAAAGTGGGGTATGAGAGAGAAACGGTTGACAAGCAAGAAATATTAGCTGGATATAATATAAGGGTCTTCATTACATGTGAAGTAAATGGCCGAGATTTATAAATTCATTCAATTCACTGTAAAAAGTTATCAGGTGTCAAGTGAAACCTATAATGTATAATTAAGATAACTGAGGACGGGACTAATAAATGTTTGTATTTGCTTATAAGCATTACTTAATCAAATGTTGTTTAAGGGTTCCAAGTAATTAAGAATAAAATGCACAAAAGTACAGAATACGTTTTCACATTAATTATATTGTTCCCAAGTTTTTGTTCAGATACTTAAGAAGACATTATGTATGAAGGCCGTAATAGCTGATTGTTTAATATTTTTACATATTTTAATATTTTTAGTTATTTAAAAGAAATTGATATTATAACTTTATTCTTTTTTATAGAATTAAAAAATGCAGGCGAGAAAAGAACCTAAGGAAGCCAGTTCCTTTGCAAAATTTCGACTGCTGATGTGGAAGAATTTTCTGCAACAGTGGCGTCATAAATGGCAAACAGTTGTAGAGCTTCTGCTGCCAGTTGCTACACTGGCCTTAGTTCTTATACTTAGATCAGAAATTGAACCTGTGACTCAGGATACAGTTGTTTTTCCACCAGTTCCAGCACACACATTAAATCACTCCACCATGGTATTGTACGTAAAAAATTTTTAGAAAAGAAATACAGTGAAAAAGAAAAAATAGAATTAGTGGAAAAATTTGACAAAAATATTATTTTTCAGGGCTGGCTTTAACTTAACAAGAATGTCCGTGGCTTATTCCCCGAAAAATGTTATATTAGACGACGTAGTACGAAGCGCAGTCTTCAATTTGTTTGCCCAAAATATAATGGATCTAATAAGGATTATAAAAGAGCAATACCCTGATTTACCACCAATAGATATACCACCAGATGTAATAAATTCAACGCTAATCCACGAATTTATTAAATCGCTTATAAGAGTGGATGCGTATGAAAGTAGTGTGGAACTTCGAGGCATTTATGTAGAAGAAGCAGCCACTAGAGAAGTGTTAGCGGCTGTGCAGTTTGAAGATGAGCTTAAAGGTGTGTAAAATCGCGAGAAACTATCTACAAGTCATTAACATTCAATGTGATGTTTATATCAATTTTTGGTTTTGTAAATATCACAGGGATGGATGCAACACGTCAGCAACTTCAACTGTTTATTAAGTAGCGTAGCCCGAAGCTAGGTTACACATAGCAAACTTAATGTTAAATGAACTTTTGACCACTCAAGGTTAGCGTTTTTGTTTGTGGTGGACAAAACAAAAACAAGAGTTACAGTAAAAGCTCCTTATTAACGGTTTCCTTATTCGCGTTTTCAATATTCGTGGGTGAAAAAATTGCAACCCAGTTCTTGTATACGCGGCTAAAAATCTCTTATTCGCGGATGCAAACGGTAAACACAAAAAGATTCGGTGTTTTTTATTAACTCGCATTTTTGTAACGGCCGGTACTGATTGTTGGAAAACATGAAGAATCCATGCAAATTCAAAATTTAACTGCAAATGTTGTTGAAGTTGCAAAGGGAATAAAGCGAGATGGCTTCGAGCAGATATAATCAACTGATATTCAGGAGTTGCTTGATACGCAAGATAACTTAACGGAAACCGACTTCTAGGAAATGTTAACTCCGCATTGCACTGAAGTAGACAACTTCAACGAGCAGTGATAACATGACCTTGAATTTAACAAACTTGAGTGAAGACTTGAGAATCGCTAATGAACTCTATGACTATTTTATTAAATAGATCCATCTATGGAAAGGAGCGTTATTTTTAAAACGCAAATTTTTAGTGCTACCTCTGAATATCAATCTCAATTTAAACATCTTTTAAAAGCGGCGAAGCAAGAAAAAATTACTAAATTCTTTAAAATCTGCCTAAAATTGCCTATAAATATTATTTTATCAACAAATTAATTTATCAACAAATTCCCTATAATTTAAACGTACATATTGCTATTTTTGGAACCTTGGAACGTATCCCCTATGATTCTATACTAATTATCATTCCATTTTCGCGGTTTCTGTATTCGCGGCATATTTATGGAACGTATCCCCCGCGAATAAGGAGCTTTTACTGTATATGCCACGTAGGTACATAATCGCCATATATCGCCTGTGAACTGACAATTTTGTTGTTATTAACTATGTTGCCAGTTTATCTAATTATTTGTTACAAAAGTTGCCGTTCATTTGCTTGTGTATTTATGACTATAAATATGTTTCAGATATGACGGAAATACCAAATAATTTATCATACTCGTTGCGGTTTCCTGAGAGACCGCGATTAAATTCATTTTACGCTCTCGGTGGGCGATCTTGGCGAACAGATATTTTGTTTCCAATCTTTGAACAACCCGGCCCACGATTTCATTCTTGGGAAGGTGGCAACGACCCTGGTAATCTATTAAAATACATATAGCACGTGCAATATTATCCAATTTTATTTTTCAATTAACTTTTATTGTGTGTCCACAGGATACGTCAACGAGATGTTTATAGCTCTGCAATATGTTATATCTACGGAACTTATAGCGCGAATAACTGATAACCAGGATGTACGCCGTTTTAGAGTGGATTTGCACAGATATCCACATCCACCCTATTTAGAAGATTTAGCAATAGAGGCACTGCAGTTCCTTTTCCCAATGTTCATAATGCTCAGTTTTAGTTATACAACAGTCAATATCGTCCGAGCTGTGACTGTTGAAAAAGAGTTACAACTCAAGGTTTGTGCTAAAATGAACCCAGTTGTCGTTATTTTTATTTTGTTATTAGTACCGTTTTGTCCTGCCTCAATGAAAATATCTTCTATTTTCAGGAAACAATGAAAATTATGGGTCTTTCAACATGGTTACATTGGACAGCTTGGTTTTGTAAACAATTTATCTATCTTGTGTTTACATCCATATTCATAGTAGTCCTCTTGAAGGTGAAATACATTCAAAACTAGCGTTTATTATTGTTTAATTTTTTAATGTTAGTCTACAAATGATTAAATTTTACAGGTAAACTGGTTCACAAACGAACAAGGTTTTAGTAAATATGCAGTATTTACAAACACACCGTGGACAATTTTAATTTTCTTCATGTTATTGTACTTGTCTTGCTCGATATTCTTTTGCTTCATGATAAGCGGTTTCTTCTCGAAAGGTAAGCAGTGATAACACTTCTAATAATTTATACAATCACCTAGTATCTGTGATTCACTTTCAATATCTTAATTGAGTCTAGTATGTGTATTCATTTAAAATATTATATAAGTTGTAATTATCTCCCTCGTGACTGCTGCTGTATGACGTCACTGACGTGATTAGTCAGCGGGACAGAATAGTAGGTAACATATTATATTGAATAAGACTCGAATAACGGGCGGTACATTAAAATTATCCGGGAAAGTAAATATTACTTGGGTCTTCCGAGCCTACATATTAATTTGCCAGAAGTTAGAAAGCCTGAGAATTAGCACTGTTATATATTTAAGATGAGTGTCTTTCTATATAGAAACATTATTGTCTTCTTACATCTTTGTTGATTTTTTATTTAAATTTCAAGAATACCCAAATATTAAGTATGATAGGGCTAATGTTAAGTACTTTATTTTATTGTACCAGCCTTCCGTGCACGAGTACTGTCCATATTGTAAATGATTCTCGTGCGACGCACATTCACACACGACTACACGTGCGCGAAACCGTCGCAGACAGGACCAATCGTAGTAATTACAAAAAAAAAAATTAATATCGAAACATTTGTTTAAAATATAATTCTCCATATTGAAATCCAGAAATTCCCAGGAAATAATTTTTTTTTTTCAACCCATTACAATTCCACTGCTGGAATACGGGTCTCCTCTCATATTGAGAGGGTTAAGGCCA
>DWDT01001785.1:0-15044 GCA_018245595.1 Microceris scylla | reverse complement strand
TGGAGGTAAGAATTTAGTTAGTACTTGATAATTATCAAACAATGTTCATAATATCTGTTAGACTGAGAGTCGGTATTTAGACTGCGCCTTCATTTACCCTTTGCTTGTTAGAGTGCCATTGTAAATATAAGCCAACATGAATGGTTTGAACAGATTCACAAAACAAACAATAACATTTTCAAACTACTGCTGGCGTCCGTTTATGTTGAGGGTCTCATACGCAGTGGAGTGGGCAAATAATATACGAACCCTCTTTAATGTTTGTCTCATTTTTTACTCCCCGTTTGCATTTTATTTGTGTCATGTCAGGGATGTGGTTTCAAGTAGGACATCAAATAGTTTATGTTCTACTTAGGTTGAAATATAGCTGTTCTACCATTCAGTACTAATCTTTCCGAAACTGTAGAACGCCCGAATAACCAGAAGGTATGCTCCCATCCGAGGCACTGTAACAGTGACTGTTTGATACGAGGTGAGCTACATTCTCATTTAAAACTTAATGTTATACATTATTATAGTATGAAAATTAACACAAACGGAGACATCCTACCACGCTGTCCATTAGACTTACATTCTCGATCTACGAGAAATCCCATTAGGCCAGTTAAAAACAAGTGCAAAGATTTTAGTTTAATGCATTTACATAATAATAAATCATTAGATGTATAGAGTAAATTAAAAAATCCGGGCTTTTTAAAGAAATTTAGTTTTTCGTTTTAGTTGCAATATTAAAACCTCGGAACAACTTTACACCCCGCCGTTTGATCCCAAACTAGGTTGGGTTCGTATTGTGGTAAATAGTTTGTTGAGTACATACATACTCGTATCTATATAGATTTTTATTATATTCCAATCACATAATTTTTTTGTCTCGAGTGGGAATCGAACCTACAACCCTCAGCATTGACTGAGGGTTGCTAATGAACAGGAATATTGATTCCTATTCATTAGCCTCTGGATCAACAAAAGAGGTAGAAACCTTGTAATATTATTATTAACAGTGTATCTTCACGCCAGGTGCCTTACAACGTAGGCAGAGAACACGGAGTGCTAATTAGATTCCTTCTAATATGTAGCTTTTTTTTCTGACGTGTTTCTTCTTCTTTATTTTTCTTCTTCCTCGTAAATTTTCAAGAGGAAACGCAATACACATGATTAAACTCTGAAATAATAAAGTTTCGCATTGTAAAGCTTTCATCAGCCGATGAAACGTGAACAGGGTTTTCGCATTTGTAGTGCTTGTGGCGCGCACCTTGGATGTGCGGCGTATTACAGAACCAGCCGCGGGTCTCACCACCTACCAAACGATTGCCAGCGATGTATGTATGTATATATAGTATGAAATGATATGTAGTCTGATCTGCAACCTGCATACAGCAGTGGGCAGAAACAGTCTACTGTTGATGATACTATATATTTAACCAGTTCAGATCTTAATAAAATCCTGCGATACGTAATAACATTTTGGGTTATAAAAATATACTTCTTAAGGGAGTTACTCTTAAATATACTACTTAAGGGAGCGTTACATTAGACATATATTCCTTCTACCTAACTTTATGCAAGTTACGTCAAGCGTGTAATCCTCGAAGAGGTAGGCAGACGAATGTATTAACTTTAAAAATTATAGGATGTAGACGTTTGATAAAATTTTTGACTCCTAATATACTATACCCTGTTTTTACGTGTTTCTGAAACCATTGTACGCCCGGTACACCCCGGGCAATAAATTATTCACGCTGATTAGCTAATCTTTCACGATGGCAACACAGACACGTTAAAAAGAACCCTCTACAAAATTGAAATTTTATCCAATTTAAAAATAGCTAAAAAGCCTCTTTTATCACTACGTATTCTATTGTTTTATTTTTTTTCGCACTCAATGGAACTACAGCCTCATTCCAGTACAAAACAGCGGGTAGGGCCTAATCTAAATAACTATTTTTCAATATAGCCCGCAATATTGGATGTTATGAATTTTCGTCTAGCGCACGGTGCGCGTGCCGCAAATATATTATGTTTTGGGTAAGAATGAAAAAATGTACTGCCTTGAGTCGACGCGTACTAAATATAAACATCTCGGATTCGCCGTCAAATGTACCGTGAACCTTGTTACGTGATCTTTATGGTGGTGCTAACGTTGTTTGCTGTGTTTGTGTTTTACATGACATTACACACACGACTGTCTCGTGTTGTGTTAGGTCACGGTTGTTTAGTTCATTTTCTGTTTGAATTCTCTGTTCTGTTTAAACTTTGTTTCCTTATAAGACTGTTGTCATCGTCATCAGCCTATTTCAGTCCACTGCTGAACATAGGCCTCCTCCAATGAGCGCCAACGCGCCCTGTCCTCGGCTACCACAAAAACCTAGAAGACTATATTGTAGATAAATTAGTTTGTATACTTAGTGACAAGTTCGTAGCTTTTGAAGTGACTTAATCGTTAGCATCTAAATTGTTAAGTTTTCCACGTCTGGTTTCTACTATTATTTGTGGCCCCTAGTTTCTTATTTTCCCTTGGCGATGCAGAGCTGTTACTAACAATAGATTGTGTATACACAAATATAATATTTTTTTTTACGCCTAGAGTTTTTAATATCTTCCCCGTTTGTTTTGTGTCATGATTAGTATTATCATCGTCAAATGTATTGTAAACTGTTTTACCCCAAAGTAGCCAGTGTTGCAAGTTTCAAAATAACATAAATCTGAACTAAAAGCCTTCCGACACAGAAGAAAGTTAAATTGATTGTATAACTTTCGTAAAATTTAATGAAGTCAACTTTACGAAGTCATGAAATAATGAATAAATTTGTACGAGTACACCTGCTTTGCCAAGTGCATGCAAAATGAAATAAGCAATTATTGTTTATTTTATTTTATATTTTTTATTTTATTCTTATTTTGTATTCCTAAAAATATTTATATTTTGGAAATGTTATATATTCTTGAGGATAAATGGAGAGTAGTAAGATCAAGTAAATAAATCTTTGCTTTCCATCAGGCAAGACTGTGGCCAAAAGCTAGCCTATTGAGTATAAAAAAAAATCAGTTTAAGTTTTATGTTAATACATAGGTATATACTGTAAACGTAGAAAGATATGGTACAATTATATGACCAATTTAAAAACTCTTATACACATCACAAACGTTCTTGTTTTAATACACCAGCATTACCACATTTTAGGTTTAAGTCACCATTATCATATTGACCGACCCTTTTCTTTCGACGTTCTACTGTTTGACAAGAGTTTTCTCTGCAAATGAGAAGGTTTAAAGAAATAGTCAGCAACGCTTGCCAAATGTGGCTTACCAGATTATATTCAGATATATTTGTTAATTTTTCATTCATAGCAATCCTCATCAGCACGTGTAAGCAAACGGAGAAAACCAATAGTGAGAAAGTCGATTGCGATCTCAGTTCTGATTGTTATTGAACACGCTCGAGGCCGGCGATCGGTCATATGTGGTTCATTGGATCAGAATGAACAATATCTGTAAGGTAGTATTCGGTATCGGATTAAACTGATACAACATCTGGATGCCGTGTTCTAAGAAATTGATTGTAGCGAGTTCGGGAATTCAAGGTCGAGATTTAGCTTAAAATGGCGCCACCATTATCACCATCACCGGCCTTTTTCACTCCACTGCTGGACACAGCCCTCCCCCAATGAGCACCATCGCGCTAAAATGGCGTAGATGCTTATTATTTAAACTTTTGTCGTCGACCACTTCTACCATTTAAACCCCAATCATTACATTAGCTTCTACTAAGCTTCATAGTGTATTGGTACCCACCCGATTAGTACACATATACAGTTATACATTATGTTATGTGTACATATACACAGTTACATACTATATATGTTATACGTGATACCCGTCATGACCCAGTGGGAGTTTACATTGAGTTTCCATAGACTGTTTACCAATGAAGCACAATAACGTTTTAGAATACAGCCATCACTGGCAATCAGATAAGGTATATAATTATCATCATCATCATCATCGTCATCATCATCATCAGCCTATTCCCGTCCACTGCTGGACACATGCCTCCCCAACAGCTCGCTACTGAGCTCAGTCTTCGAATCTTCGTATCCAACCACTGCCAGGCACTTTGAGTATATCGTCATTCTACCTGACTAAAGGGCATTTACGCTACTTATTATTATATGTTATGTATAACGGATGTGAAATATCCGTTACTGAAACGTTATTATTTCTAGCAGTATCCAAGTTCGCTTTAGTGAGCAATGGCTCGTTGGATCGTAAAGCCAGTGTTTGCTCGAAGGAGCGCCCGTTAGCCGCCTCCACTTGACCCATAAACTTGTAACCGTTTGCGCGAGAAACGCCGACTGCTAACTGAACGTAATCGCTGTAGTCGGAGCAGACACGTTTACTCGTTAGTGTAGTCTGGCTTAGACATATTTGTTATTCACTGTGTTTCGGATGCCCGCTAGAATAATAATTGGTCAAGTTTTTCATTAAGCAAATATCTTGGGTTATCTCCGCAAATGGTCATTTGATTCCAAAATAGGTAGAATTGTATTTTAATAATTAGATGGCTCATAAAGCAAATACAGCAGTGAGGTTCATTAAACACTGGACCAACGGGCCGTCAAATCGCAAGGACATTGCTTATTATATGTAGTTTTAATTACATTAATTTGATACGGGTCTCCTATTAAAGTTGGTTATACTTGTTTTAGAGGCATTCGCCGACTCCAAGGCCCCAGATGCTGTTGCTTTAACACATATTTGATTTTAGCAATGGAAATTAGGCTGGCTGCTCATCAAACTTTTCACGGTCACGGTTCTGACAATGACAAAGGTTATGGTCAGAAACTGTCAGAAACTTGCCTTATACCAGAAAATATTAGTATTTAGTAGTATAAATTAAAATTATATGACATAAATACATATATACGGGTAGGAATGACTTTGTTGTGCCAACCACATATTTTCAGTAATTCTCTAAATCGACTAGTAGATTGCTATCAGGCATTAAAGTCAATCCTTTGTTACCTATGTCTAGGTTAACAACAAATAAATAATATATAAGCGATATATATAAACGTGTAAATACATAATACGAATGATAAGACTATCCTAAAATCTTCTTGTTCCAGGTCGCCCGCTCTACCCAACCATAAAACAAATGTGCAGATTTAGAAATGTGACGATAAGAACGCTGAGAACAACCCCGAAGATGAAACGACGCTCGCTCCACATCGTCCGCGACGAACAGAACAGTGTGTCGCAGTGTAACAGTGATATCGCGATATATGTCATGGTGACGGCCACCGCAGTGTTGAGTTACGTGAACAGCTTGGACGGCGAGTTCGTGCACGACGACATCCCGGCGATAGTGACCAACGCTGACGTCATCGGTTCAAATTCACTGAAGCAGTTGCTCTTGGATGACTTTTGGGGCACGCCGATGGCCGACGTTAATAGTCACAAATCCTACAGGCCACTGACTACACTGTCATTTAGGTGAGTACTAGTGTTAAGTTTTGTTTATTAACCCGCAAGGCCATAGGCTACGTTTTCACGGCCAATTATGTTCTGTACATGCCTATTAAACTAATTTAGTCACATTTCACATAAAAATATCGCGGTTATGTTGATATCATATAACTATTATTTATCTCTGGATATCGTCTGTCTATGTATCGATATTACGAAATAGTATGTACGTATAGAATGTAGACACAAAAATAGTAAAATAATTGTACAAGGTGTCAAAAATTTACATGCAAGTTCAAATTGATTTATAATAGCGAATTTATGTCTGTACTGGGGTGATGAAAATGTTTGTTTTCACTGAATAAGCATTTCAAGGCTTTCTTGTTAAAATGCACCGTACAATAGAGTTTACCATATTTTGCTCGCTATTGTTGTTATCACAACAATAGCCCATTAAAATCAACGCGGTACAAGTCTTGGCCGCAATGCTCCGCTGTAAGTTTTGGAATCTTTTTTTTTAATCAGGTCTCAAGAATTAAAAGACGCGCTTGCTAATGAAGGATTTTGAATGATGACTATATACATTTTTTTAGTATTATAACCAAACTTAGCACAACACATCATTGGGGAGAACTTGTTGACTGGTCAATAAAGGAAAAGCAGCTTCAAAATTATAAATTAGACGAGGTACAGAAGCTTTACTATCTTTTGGGCTATGATAAGGTTTAAACTCCTTGTATTTGTTAAGTCTATTGTTAAGATTTTAGATACCAGTTTGGGGAGTATATGTTTCGATTTATGACTCTTATCTATGTATATATTAAGTAATGTTTCATGAAATGAGATTGACATATGTTATAGTTTTATATTTTGATCAATAAGTCCTGTGAAGTTAGCCAATCCGCCCTTGGGCAATAGTAGCGTGGTACGCATAACCGTTCTCTTTCGGAAAGGAGACCCGTGCCCTTCAGTAAAGAAATAATAAATAGAAGTCGATGATGATGATAATGGATAAGGCAAAGTACATATAAGTTATGAAACTATCATTCTCTTTTTATCCAAAAAATGAAAAACATCAAATTACAAAAGAAAGACGTTACGAATAACCACAAAGTTAATACGTGTTATTTTTCACTGATATTACAACACACGAATGCATTATTTATATCTACAAAAACACGATATAAAAATAAATTAACGAACAACACCTGCGGGGCGCGCTAATAAATAACGCGGCAACGCACAACGTCAGCGCTCGCTGGCGTTATCTTTCGCCGAATTCGCAAAACGCGTATTTATAACGCCATCAGGCGCTAAATTTGAAAATATTGCCATATTAAAGCCCGAAACGGATGCGTTGCGTTGATAAAATTTAGAAATATGCGCCGCTTTATATGTGGCCGCGGCTTTGTGGTGGTCACCAGCGCGACGTACTTTGATTTAATATTAAAATTAATATTGTGACGTTAATTATTCATTAATATTTGCGTGTCGTATGTTAATTTGTTAGTGGTCGCCACTCATTATATCGCGGATTGTGCGCTCGTTGTGTGCAGTATTAATGTTATATTGACACTTCATTTACACATGATGTTACTATTATTGTATTAAATATATCGTCACGACATCCACGTATCCCTTATGAAGTCGATAGAGAGTCCTGTGTACCAAATATCTGAGAGATTTACAGAGCTGGAGATACTTTTAAGAAAAACAGTGTTCTTTTTTACAAAGCTTTTAATAATATAAAACCGTCAATGGACGTGGCGATATCATGCAGAGCGTACCGTGAAGCGCTAACTTATTTCTCCGCGATTACTACGTTGTATAAATCTGTGTATACTAACAACAACTCTATATATAAACATCACACATTGTTATCCGGTAATAACGTAACACATCACTAACACGATAGAACAATACGGAAGCGGCTCTATAGCATTGTTACGTAAACAAAGTATCGCAGTTACGCGCTGCCGGTAATTACGGGCACCGATAGTAGGTATGACGCAGTCGCGCGATACCATCTAATTGCGCGTTTGTAGTTATTGGTGTGTGTCATAAGCACAGAGTTGGCCAGCGTGGTAGATTATAAATTTGCAACGGCTTGAAGTTCCCTATAATGTTCTTTAAGAAGCCTAAAGTTGACCAACTCGTACTTGGTCAGCGTGGCAGGTCATGGCCTTAGCCCTTTTCATTCTGAGAGGAGACCCGTGTACAGTAGTGAAACGATAAAACGATTGATGATGATGATGATATAATATGTACCATGAGGTTCTTAACGCTATTTAGACGGCCAGTAAAACCAGTCGTTGTATAAATAGGGTCAAATATAGGGCATAAATATATATCTTGAGACATTTCCACACAAAGCTATCTGATCCCAAAGTAGGTTCAAAGGAAGTCTACTTTAAGATAACCAAACGTCTGATAAATTGTATCGCTATAATACATATTGTTCATTTAGTTTTTATCTTCATTATTATAAAAATGTGAAACAAGCTTATTTAGTAATTATATCTGCTAGACCGGGGTTTTGAGTTCAAATCTCACCCGGGACCAATGGATACTTTTTTAACTGAATCTAAAATTGTGTATATTTCTAGCCATTCAGAAAATTATTAGTTGCCTAGTTAAAATAATTCAGCTTCTATCATGTTTGCGATCAGTCTGTGAGTTTTCCCAATATTTTATTATTATTATTAGTTTCCCTCTTACTCTAACAAATTGGAAAACAGAAACGATATTACTTTTCTTAATAGAAATTTTTATATCTATAATATGGCCATCATATTTTGATCTGTCATACATGATATGTCTTTGGGAGCGCTGATCTTGATTATGTATTGATGGGACTGAGGGGTGAGGGGTGCGGGTGACGGGGGAAGGGGTGGATGGCTAAACAACCTACATCGTTTATTTTCATTGATTTGTTGAGTAATAAACTTAAAGAAGAGAAATGCAGTTTGAACACCTCGTTGGTGTACAAAGATGTAGGTTTATGTATATTTATCGACGAATGACAAAATATAATTTTCTTTGGAATGTGCGTAGGTATGTTTCCGAATAATTATGTACCTTTCAGTTGCACAATTTCACATCTGTTGAACATATCTATTTCTACATATTACTCACTGAAAGAAATATCCTTCTTTTTTATGCTTGATTTTAATTAATATTGATTTTGAGAAAGAAGTTAAAGCTATAATAAACTGTTCAGCAAGTTAAATAAAAACAATTAGAAGATTTTCCAATGGAAAACTAAGGGCGGGAACAGCGCACTTAAACTATTCGCAAATTGAAACAACAACAACGAAACTAGGAAGTTTGTTCCGGGAATATGAAAACAAACATGATGCTTCAAATCGGATTACAAGGGGAAGGTTCCAGCAAAAAGCGATAGCCACTGCGAGACCATGTAATCTTATTAGAACCGTACGTAAACCGTGACCCTTCGTAGTGGCGTGAACTTAAAATTATTCAGTGTTATTCTTACACACTTGCTCTGTGTCGTATTTACTCGTAGCTGGAAGTATCGATTAATGATTTTAGGTTAATATACAGACTTAATTCTAAAAGTAATGTTACTGGAAGGAAACATTGCAATGGTCAGTAACTATGTTGCAAGGTCATCGAAGTTGGTGGCAAGAGCACTAATATTACTACTTATGGCAACAGAGTTCGTATTCGTAGCACTCGCCTCAAACTTAATTTATTGACTTTTCAACTTTCACAGTACAACAGAAAGAAGTCGATTGTTCTACTTTATATTATGTGAATTTTTAAATAGCCAATAATTGTAAATATGCGTATGTTGATGAATTCGCAAGTGTCAAATGTCAAATCCAAAATTGATTACAGTGACATCTAATTCGGTTGACATTCCGGCTCCGATGGGAGCAGGATAATTGGGTCAGAGGTCAGACCTAATTGCTTAACACCAACATTCGCGCACCCACACATGTGCGTCGCTCTGACAAATGTGCTCATCGTTTGCTGAAGCCGCTGATAAAGAACCCTATACACAACCCCCGTCATTATGGCGTTTTGGCATTCCGATATTATTATTATAAGAAGAATATGCTTTGTCATTTTCTCCCCCACCTTTCATCCCAATAGTCGGAAATATTTTTCTGCTCTTATAAGTAAAATATTTGTAATAACGTTATCTAAGCTGTTGTGTAGCAGAAGCTTAACCAATGTGTATCACTATTTCCGTACCATCATTTATTATGTGAAACCTTTATTAGGTTGGTTTTGTATACTATTTATTATACTGGAAGATACTGACAGATTACGCTACTTCATACTACCATATTTCCAATTTCTTTTGAAACTTTGTGTAAACTACTCACATCAACTTTGTATTTGAAAGTGACAGGCGATGTCATTAGTAATACACAAAGCTAAGTCCTTTGAAACAACCATATAAAGCTATATTTTTGGATTCCTGTGTAGGATATTATAAAATTATACTTGGATAACCTTTTGAGTAAAGGTCTTTGTAATTTTGATAATCCTCATATGATTCAATTCAATTCAACTCGCAATTCACAATGAATGAGAATTTAAGACATTGCCCAAGATTTCCAAAACAACGAACTCCGAATCTGTTATCCGTGGTAATTAAAAAAAATGAACCTTAAAATTAATGACGATGTAGTCAGTATCGAAATGAATGGTGCCAAACAATTCAATCAAATCGACTCTCGCGATAAATCTCTAACCGCATCCTTGACACTGGTCTCGCCGATCTGCGGCTTATTTACCTCAATCGGGGCTATCAATTAACAATTCCGACAGTTTTCTCGTTCCCCTTCATTCAGGTGGCGAGCAATTCATCAAGCCTGAAGTTTATGGGGTATTAAGTGACAAAGATTAATATAACCAATTTATACAAGCGTCGTTCCGCAGCGGCAGCCTCTTTAATTTGGTCGGCTCTTTTTATGTGACAAGAGATAGGAGGATGGCCGTTTCGTCTCGTAAAAACTGTTGGAAAGGCAGTTGTACAGCGGAACGACTCCATTCTCATTCATAGGTCGTAGCACTTTTGTGTAGTACTCGTATTTATGTAGTTTAGCCGTATTGTCGAATATTAACGAAAAAGAGACAGAATCTTGATGTAATCAGTTTCCTGTTAGAGCGTACACACGCGGGTCTTCGTGAAGTGAACCACGTACGACTCATAACACATAAAGTAGCTAATCTTAATTAATTTAGTACCTACAACTATGATTGTTAACAAATATATGTTAATATGTGGTTACAATGATGAGAAATTCTTTTAAATGGATTCCGTCTAGTATTTTAAAATTAGTTAATTATTATAGTTTTTCATATTTACATAATAACTTACGTATATATTATGACACAATATACCTTAGGATTGAGTGAATGACTTTATAGAAGTCATTTTGGATATGGATTAATTGAGGAATGATAATTACAAATAATAAGATTGAATACAACATAATATTTTTTCAACATTCCAGGTTCGATTCCGCGAATGAAAAATATGGTAAAGATGATTTTAATTGCTCTTCAGACTACGCGTAGTCTTGACTCTCTAATTTGTATATGGTAATGTCTCCATGGCACAGATTATGCCGCTAATTCTACTCTAGAACTGTGAGCTGGAAACAATAAAAATATGTAATTATGTAAAATTTAGGAATTTATATTCAGAGGTCCTTCTATTTATATTAAGTAAAATTTCACATAACAACTTTGCTACGAGTAAGACCATCAAATGAAGCGCACACTCTTTCGCTACGTCGATAGCATCATAATTGAAGAGACTCTCTCGCTCCAGTAATGGGCCAGCGGCTTAATGCGGTGCGCGGTTAGCTGCGGCGAGACAGCCGGAATTTATCACCGGTGGCTCATGTTGCCGGCTAGATAAATCGACCGGCTATCTTATCCAGCTAGTGTTTTTAATTGAAATTATGAAAACTCAGCTAAAAATATTTTGTTATTAATAACTGCTTCTCTTGTTTCGTATTTATCCAGAGATTTACTACGAAATGTATAAAGTTATAATTTTTTTTCAATACCAAGTCTTCAAGGGTTATTTAGATCAAGTGCCAAATATGTCTATCATTACAGATCCAACGTACTTCGTTTTACATTTGTCAATTTCTTTGTACAGTCACGCCGATTTTGGAGAATTCTGATTTCCCCATCAATCAATATCTGACTTTTTTGTCAAAACAGGTGGATCTGGATACCTCTCGGTACTTGCATCAGTCCTAAGTTTATTGAGAAATAATTACATTTGGCTGCTCCATCCGTTTTGAGTTCGCGCAAGACAATGTACGAATGATTAATTCTACGGAAAACAAAATGAAACTTGGAAGTCACACTGCAAATTTAAGATACAAATACCTCCAACTGAATCTCCAAGTTTACGATTCAACAGGTTTTATTTAAGACTGTTTTGCATAACTATCAAATACGTAGTTTATTTAGGTCAGCTCAAGTAGCGAGCGTCGAGTTTGCAGCGAGCAAAGTTTGTTACTTCTTGCGGCATAGCATCTTCAATTTAACGACTTATAGAAATTCTATCAGAAACACTGATAGTCTAGCAGCTTAGAATTCAACTTCCCCATTCAGTCTTGGATACGAATTCTGGCGCGCACCATATATATTTGAATGATTTAGCATAGACTGATTCGTCACGAGATCTCTGAAATGATACATCCAACTGATTTGAAATTGAGCACAGTTACTCATTTTTTAATTTAGACGTTCAATAAAAGCGGGTTTTTAGAAATTTCGCCCAAAGGCGTTACAAGATTTTATGATTTTTTTCGGTTTGGGATTTAACCACCTTATAATTCATATTTATGCTCTCGATTAGTAAAAAAATACACGTGTTTATAGGTATTTAGAAATTCAACCCCTAACATGGGACTTAAAGTAACTGGTGAAGTGTTGGATTGTTAAACTCCTCTGCCTAACCTTTCGGGCAAATATAAGAGTGATGCGGCGTAATACATAATGAACAGCAATAAATGTTTATAGTAAACTTAGCATTGAATACTTTTAAAATGATTTGTATAGGCTTTTGTAGTATTTGTTTGTCTCTACTGTCCTATTCGAACTAGGATATTTCCGACGTATATATACGGGTATATATACCCTATAGGTTTACGCGTATCTTTCGTATAACAGTTTTATAGCCGTTACTGATTAAAAATTTGTAAGCTTCCTTTTGCAGTCGACATTTCAATGTACAGGCAAGCTTACGAACGTAACCAGTTGGAAATAAAACTAAACGGACCATGACCATGATATTACTTTTGGGTGAATTTCATCAGCAAACGCCTTCTTTTTGTAACTATGGGACTGGTTTATTTAAAATCAGAATTGAATAATATTATAAAAATATTAGTTATATTTAAAATATGAAAAATAAAATCAATAGATATATAAATATTTTTCATATGTTGGCTGTTAGTTGCAACACGGTTTGAAAAGCTAGGGACGAGATTTTCTCCTGACTGTGGTAGACCTAGAGGGCTTACTACCACGCTGTTCCACTACAAAATTGGCCACGCCGTCTAACCACGTTGAATGTTTAAGCCGCCCTCG
Source organism: Microceris scylla (assembly GCA_018245595.1). NCBI lineage: Eukaryota > Metazoa > Arthropoda > Insecta > Lepidoptera > Hesperiidae > Microceris > Microceris scylla. The sequence continues at coordinate 1,985 of DWDT01001785.1, read as the reverse complement.
ATCACTACGAGTATATATCAAACAATATATGCATATACGTATGTGTATATATGCGACATTGTATCATCTATCGACAGAATTATTAATAGGAGCAGGTACGGCTATCGATACAGCAATTTCATGAAGCGTCCACTTAATCCGCAATAGCGGTATGAGCGACACACGATACGTCAGCGTGATGGAGGCGACCCGACGCCGAACAAACCGACCTGTAATGATATTGTGTTTGCGTCACTTGTGTACCTCCGCGGTGCTTTCACCTAATAAATATTTAGAAAGGCGAGCCAATGGCATACATCGTCATACATTTGACTCTTTTATAGTCCTACTATTGGACTCAAGTTTCCTCTCAAATTGAGTTAAAGCATAGTCCGCCACGCTGGCCAAGTGCGGTTTAGCAGTCCGTAGTAGTATTTAATTCGTATCCAGATTGTGAAATTGTCTATGAATATATATACTTATCTGTTAAGAAACTTTATATAACACGATGGCCTCCTTGGTTGAGTGGTTGCAAGCGCGACCGCCGATCGGGAGGTCTATTAAATTTTTTAAATTCAGAATTTCTATTAGTGACGCGGAGTAATGTACCCGGTGTACTACAATAGGCTCATCACCTATTCCATAGGACGCAAACGTGGTGAAACGCGGGCGTAGACTACACTCCTCTGCCTACCCCTTCGGGATTACATGCATGATGTTATGTTTATATAACGTAAGTACTATATCAGCTGTTCGCAAACAATAGCGCAGACTGCCTAGTTTGGGATTAGATGGAGGGGTGTGAGTTGGGCCGAAATGTTATTATTGTAATATCAGAATAGTTTTTGTATCAACGTAAGTGGTTTTTGACTATAAAACTAATATAACAAAAGTAATATAACACATACATAATCGTTTAGGTTACGTGATAGATATCAAGTACGTTTTAGACATTCACATTGTGTGTATCTGAATTTGTATTATAAAGTGCGAAAGTCGGCGGCTGAATGTTTTTCAACTATTTTACAATTGAATTTAATTCCACCCACATCCCCAACTTCACAGACGAATACAGCCAGTTCCGTAATGTTTCACGCGATTATTCGCTGCTTTCGTTGCAAAAAGTACCAATTAGAACTTCCAAAATTAACTGCCCGCTTCGTGCTAGTAGTTTGCGGGAGAACGGTATCTATTCCCCACCCTGGATAGAATCCAAACTAATATTGCGCTGTGTTTCCCTCCACGCGCAGATATTGCCGGCTTAAAAATTGTTTTCCTGGGAACTTTGGAACAAAATATTGAGAACAATTTTAATTGATGTAGTAATTCGAGCAGTTGATAATATTAAGGGGAAATATTGGCTTTTGAAAACAAATAATAATAAATATTTTGGAATATTTCCACATCCGGCTGTCTGGTCTCTGATTAACATGCAAAAATATTACATATTCGTTGATACTTTTAATTTACATTCAAATACAGAACAAATACTTGGGTTGATCACAAAAATATTTATCCAGAAAGGAAATCGAACCCAAGACTCAACATTCAAGTTCACTAACTACAGCATGAACGGACAAATTAAGTAATAGATAATAATAATGGTAGTAATTTGTAATGCGTCAATCACTTTATTCTCGCCTTTGGATGTATTCCAAGTTAACAGCGCTGCGTTCCGCAAGCATAGCACGATTTCGTTCCGGAGTCGAAGCTTTCCTTCCTCTAGACGTTTCAACTGCAACATTTATTAGAAGTTTGACTTCATAAATCGCACCGTGGTCGTAAGTGCCAGTAATAACCCGACCGTCTATTTGATAGATGGAGTAGTTTCCTGATAACTTATTGTTGGCAATCGAATGTTCTCATTTAATGTTTACATTTTCTTACGTTCTTTTTCACGAAAGGAAGCGAAGGGTACCTGGTACGTTTACCCAGATATTTGTTAGTTAATACCATATTAAATAAACGTATTTGTGGGTACTGCTCGATGATATTTATATAATTAT
>DWDT01001784.1:0-15049 GCA_018245595.1 Microceris scylla | reverse complement strand
TTGAACCCGGCACCCCCGGAGTGAGGGGCTGAATTCTTAACCACTGGGCTATCACTGCTACACTTATGCATCTTAGGGATGGTATTTTTTCATTAAATTTCATTTCATTCTGAGGTACCAAAATTAAAAATACAACAAGAAATATCATTTCCTATTTTGATCTTTTTTTGTACGTCTATTACGTCTCTCATCATAGATATAAATAATAAATTGTAAATAAAATTAGAGCCTATATAAAACCTTCATCCCCTATTCTTATACCATCAGGGGTACTATTTTTGCTTCAAATTTAAATAGAGCCAAACGGTAAGTAGATCCTTCTTAACAGAAAAAGATTTTCTTCGATGGTTTATAAATAACGGAGGTGTGAGCTGCCAGACACAAAAACATTTAGGTGAATTGAGATTGTCCTCCATTTTTGAAGTCAAAAGAGACCGCCGCACAGGACACCTTCGGTGCCGCTCGCCCGCCCCTGCGACTGCTCGGTTTCCTTTGTCTAGCAATCACCGGTACTATCAATGAAAGAGATCTTTTCCATACATGAGTGCATAAAACCGGCAAAGGTTCTCACCGTCCCGCGGCAAGCGCGGCGGCTGCAGGGCGCGTGCGGCGGCGGCGGCGGGCGGCGCGGCCAGCGGCGCAGGCTGCGGAACCACGCTTAGCGCCTGGACGAAGCTAGCAGGCAACTCATCCTTGCCGTCGACGGTGAACACGCCGCGGCTGCAACGATGAGCCATGTTACTGATTGCCAAAGCCGACAGGGAGCGTCCTCGACTGGGAATTTCATGTGGTAATACAGATACTCACCGATCGATGAGACTAGGCGCCAGCGGTCCACACAGGACATACCAGCAGTTGGCGCATGCGTTGCCTCGCGAATAGGGATTGGGATTGGATACTCCGCGTCTCGTTGAAAATGAGCCCTTAATCTGAAATCGCATCTTATTTTGTTAATGGCTGTAGTATGTACGAATGAATAGTAAGGAATGCTGGCTATGTTTATGGCTATGCTATGAAATCGAATTATAAAGATTTACGAGAAAAATAAAAGCAACTTAATAAAGTAATAATAAAGTATCTCCCTCGCGCACGTAACACGCATACACAAACGCACACACACACACACACGCACCCATGCACACACACACATACACACACACTACACAAACGTGACTTAGTGACTGTCAACTTGATAATAGCAATATTTATAAAATCTAAATCCATATTTGGCTGTATGTATAGTTTTTAAGAAAAATGTAAACATATAATTTAAAGAGACCTGTGGAATTTGTAAAATAAAATAAATAAATGAATAAACTTTTCCTGTCATTTAAATTTAAGTTCAAAAGTTTACGGGCAAGTTACTCACATCCTCGTTGGTTGTCTGGTCAGTCGATGCAAGGTAGGTGTGGAAGCCGGCCAGCCCCAGCACGGACCACACCGCCAGGAAGCACACGGCCGCCACAACGGCTGATGCGGGAGACGCGCGCAGCGCCGCAGCCAGCCCAGCGCTGCGCGCCAGCAACGCCAAGTGCGCCACCGCACAAGCGAAAACGAATACCGCTAGAAAAGATAACGACACTACGAATGCGTAGAAGTAGCGGTAATTACGCTTCCCCACGCAGTTGCCTACCCATGGGCAGTGGTGGTCGAAGCGGTCGACGCAATTGTCGCAGAGCGAACAGTGCGAGGCACGCGGCGGGCGAAACATCTTGCACGTGAAGCAGTACTTGAGCTTGACGGGGCGGCCGCGCACAAGAACCTCGCGCGCCCGCGGCGGCGGCCGGCCCGCACCGTCGGCGGCGTCGGGCGCGCCTAGCGCTGCTGCTTCGGCCGGCGCGGCGCGAGGGATGATACCGGGGTCGGACAGCGCCGTGCGCAGCAGCGCGGCCAACGTGCTGGCGCACAGCGCTGCGCCGCACGCCGGCACGGCGGCCGACACGCGCGCCGCCAGGAACGGGCAGTCAAACGCGAAGTGCAGCGCGCACGTGCCGCAGATGAGGGCCAGCGTGAGAGCAAACACGCCGGGGTGCGGCGCCGTCATGAGGCGCCCGTCGCACCAGAAGCGGTTCCGGCCGGCGAACACCTCCCACTTGCGCGTCACGCGCCGCGACGCCATCGCCGCATCACCGCGCCCCGCCGCGCCGACCGCCGCGTCGCCTGCTACATCAACAGATATTAATTGCTGTAAATAGGCTCCTCATTAACCCTGTGCTCACTAATTTAAGAGGTTACTAAACAGATTCTTATCGGTATTTGAACCCAGTACCTTCTAGGTGGGGAGGTTGAATTTTAAACTACTAAGCTACTATTAATATTTTCCGTCTGACATGATAATATTTGCAGACATTAATATGTTTGAATTTTACTAGGTTGCACTTGGCCAGCATGTTTTTGATGACCTAGACAACAATACCTAGGGAATAGTAGCTCTATACTAGGCTCCTCTCAACAGATGTATGCACTACATTGAACTATCTAATTATGAAATGGATTATCTTCCTAAATTTTAACGTAATGTTTGCTCTGTTAATATTGAATCAATATCTTGCTACAGCAGCATGCACTTGGTAAAATTAGTCTATTTCTCTCTCCACATTCTATCAAAATCTGTATTCTTCGGGAAACCACATCAAAGTTGTTTCAACCTAAACATGCCTGCCTAAGGGGCTAATTTGAGGTCTTTATTATACTTCATTCTTGGGTGTGGCTGTGGCACATCCTCAAACACTTCATGCAATGACACAAAAAAAAAACAGAACTTAAATACCTTCAGCTAGTGAACATATAATTAAAATTTGACTTTAAACAAAGATGTTGTATATTCCTCCCACAGGTTATTTTTCAAACATGTTAAAGAGATGAATATTGACAATTGTCTTTTAAAAAGTATCAATTTCTTTACAAAGTCTTTGTATAACACAGATAGCTGCTATAGTGACAATTATTTTCCGATATTAATACTGATAATACTAATGGTAGGAAAGAGAAAAATACTTATAGAAACATTTACTCTTAACTTATTTGAGTATTGCTTCAGCATAACATAGGATAAAGCCATTTTACTATTTCTTTTTAACATAACATAAAAAGAAGTATATCAAATTAACATAATATGAAAAATCACATTGAGCACATACATTTATTACATGTAAATCAAAATGCTAACAAAATATTTATTGTCACTGTCATCTTCTTTACACACTGCACAATTGCAGTGTACCAAAGGAGTAAGATAAGGAGGACAAAAGGAGATCAAACTTATAACACTCTTACTTAGTTAATAACCATCCCTGGGTTGTCGTGAAGTTAAGTAGTAATAGTGTAGCTAGAAAATGGTTGTCTAGCATAATCTAAAATAATTTTTTTTTGAATGCACTATTCATCATTATCATCATCAGCCTTTCTCAGTACACTGCTGGACATAGGCCTGCCTCAATGAATGCCATGTCGCACAATGCAATATTCATGCAAGGTAAATTTATGGATAAAATAATAAACTGTTTGTTGTCAACAAGACAGGTGTAAAGCAGGTTGGTTTAAGTCTGCATAAGTGTATTATCAATTCCTGGCCATAAATATGTGCTAGCCCATACAGTATTACTTCAGCACAATAAGGGGAAATTCGACTGTTTATCCATGTCAAATTATGCTTTTGTCGCCTGTTACAGTTTCCTTATGGTAGACTCAAATACCAGTCAAGAAGAATGTGAAAAGCTTGAAGAGGCCAAACAGTCACAAGCCCCGTTGTCTACGCACATTACTGTAATATTAAAACTAGAGACATTTAACACTCCATCAAAATCTTTCTTTGATGTGTGAGCAAACACACATGTCATTTAAAGTGTGACACACTGAAGACTGCACATACCTTTGTTTGTATACAATTGCAGGATATTCATGCAAGCACACTATACAATGTGAATCTTTCCAGATTTTGTGTTTAATTTTTAAAATCTTTCTTGGGCATTTGCTATCAGTTACTATATTAACAAATCAACAATATAAATACATGTACGAGCTAACTCCCTCACTTGATCATTGTTATTAATTCCAGCATCCTATTTATATAAATAATATTAGAGGACTACCATTACAATCTCATAAAATCTGTTGGAGAGGTTATGATCAAACTTTTTAACTTTTACCTTTTGGACAATTGGAATTTATCTTTTATAAAAATATTACATCATGTGTAGTGTGTGTAAAACACCTTATAATATAAGTTAGAGTAAGTTGTACATTGAGACAGTTATAATAAAGACATCAAACCATCGACACACCTCTCAATACAAATCGAACCTGCTAACACATTACACATGCAATATAAAGTTACACAGTTTTAGTACTACAATTTTTAGCTATTTGTATATTTCGCAAAGTATATTTTTGCCTTCAATATTGAGACACGGGCACTGTGGTGTCTACCCATTAGAAGAAGGAACTTACTTGTCGCGAGGGTCCAGGTGGCTAAGTGCTCCAACTAAATGTAGAATCATATCTCAGTAGTTACTAGTGACACTCGCGCGGATCGACCGAGACACGGGTACTGTGGTGTCTACCCATTGGAACAAGGAACTTACTTGTCGCGAGGGTCCAGGTGGCTAAGTGATAACAAGGGCGCTGCGGACATCCATGTAGAACTCCGAGAGATAAGTGATTGCAGTATTGATAAATTCCCTTCTTGCGATTAACTTATCCTTATATATTTTAAGTTGCAAACGAGTGCAATATACGGCTTTATTTTATTTTTCACTTTTGTTTCACTGACCAAGTCGATCTATTATTTAGTATGAAAAATAAAGAAGTTACCAAAACTTTCTCTGATAGTACCTAAACTGTTTGACAATTAATTTGACATTCATACCTATCACTATCGTTACAGACATGACATAATTGAAGTAGGGGATATATCATTACCAGCGGAAAAATAAAAATTTTACAATTTTCAAAACATTATAACCGTAATAGAATAGTATGTAAAAAAATTATGTTGACCAAATTTTGAGTTGAAAAGAAATTACGACATAAACTAGAATAAAATTATAAAATTTGCTAAGTCATTTTACGTATAAGTTACGTATTTTTAAATGGTTTTAGATAATTTGACCCCGTATATTTAAAGCTTTGTTTCAAATCTTGCACCGATTGACCAACCTATATAGGTCAACGTCATTGCCTTTGACATTACTAATTACTTGTCATAGCTGATGTTTGCTATGTCAAGTCAAAGATTAAAATAATACTCTAGTCAAACGTCAGTCTATTTTGTTCGCAGGATATTTCTTCTGAACTAAATATATTTTTCATCATCAAACATAATTACCGAGTGTCATTGGTTCTTGTCGATTGTCTTGCAATCAATTCCCTGATGCTGGTGACATCGAGAGTTCATATTCAAGATTACAAGACTTTACTTTCTGTTTCAACGGTTTTGTCAACGTAATCAGTGTGGGGAGAAATTCGGCTAGATCAAAAACTTTACGAGGCTGTCCTCTTTTTAGTCATTTGCAAGAATATTCACAATCGGCTAATATAATTTCCTCGCAAATAAACGAAGAAGCACGATAAACGCGAGAAATGCCTGTAGCTAAGCGGACGAGATGAGAGTCGGGGAGCAGCCGAGCCCCGCGCGGCAAGCAGCACCTGAGTCGCAATGCGCGCGGGGTCCCGGCGCGAGGCGGCCGTAGTGGCGGCGCTATGCGTCGCGTGGTACACGCTAAGTTCGGCCAGCAACGTGGTGGGCAAGCTAGCGCTTGGGCAGTTACCCCTGCCCTTGACATTGACGCTGGTACAGCTGCTAAGTACCGCGGCGTTAAGCTCTCCCGCTTTCGCCTTGGCCGGAGTGCGGCCCTCGCCAACCTTCCCCCGCCAATATTACTGGGGAGTGCTAGCACCCCTTGCTCTTGCCAAGTTTTTCACGACCATGTTCTCACAAGTTTCTATCTGGAAGGTGCCCATCTCCTATGCACATACAGGTAACAATTCAGTATTTAATGTATTTCACTTATAGCAAAGAATAAAATAGAAGATAACAGTAATATACAAAACTGCTAATTAGTAAGTTATTATTTACCATCAAGCTGATCTGTATTAATAAATGAGATATAACTTGTGGATTTTTTATATGGACTTATTACTTCAGATAGAGTAGAGTGTCATGGTCAGCCTTTAGTGTTTGGTTTTTAGTAGCTAGTGATGACACCATCTACACAACTAGATCAGAAATAATGTGATTGTGTTATTATAGACAACAGTTTATTACACTCAAGGCTTTGGATGATGGAAGTTTCAAGTATTCAGTCTCTTATCCTTAATCACTCTTTCACAGTTTCATATGAAAACAAGGATGTATTATTAATATATTATGTCGCTGGCCATCAGTACGACTATGACATGAAAAATGCATAATGTGCTGACTCCAGTTGACTATTATAAATGTTAGAACCTAAACACCCAGAAATATTGATCATAGAAGCAATAAATTATATCTTGCGCATATAGTTAAGGCGACGACGCCGTTGTGGACTGCGGCGCTGGCGTGGGCGCTGTTCGGCGAGCGTGTGTCGCGGCGCGTGGCGTTGGCGTTGCTGGTGATTGCGGCCGGCGTGGGCGTGGCCTCCGCCACCGAGCTGCATTTCGACGCGTTGGGCCTGGGCGCTGCGCTGGCCGCCGCCTCGCTCCTGTCGCTGCAGCATATCTTCTCAAAGCGAGTGATGCGCGACACCGGCGTGCACCACCTGCGCCTGCTGCAGCGGCTGAGCGGCATGGCGCTGGTGCTAGTGGCGCCGGTGTGGTTAGCATTGGAGGCACGCGCGTTGACCAGCGCGCGGCCCGCGGATGGCTGGGCGCGGGCGGGCGCACTGCTGGCAGCGGACGGCGCACTGGCGTGGTTGCAGGCCGTGGCGGCTTTCAGCGTATTGTCGCGCGTGTCGCCGCTGGCGTACGCTGTGGCATCGGCGGCGAAACGCGCGGCCGTGGTTGCGGCGTCGTTGCTGCTGCTGCGCAACCCCGCACCGCCACTTAATTTGGCGGGCATGGCGCTAGCGGTGCTTGGGGTGCTACTTTACAACCGCGCTAAGGTCTCGGAGCGAGCGCCGGCTCGTGCGGCAGAGCGTCCTCTCCTACCGGTGTGATGCTCGCTTGTGTTGACATAGATGTTTTTTGTTCCTTAAATATTTCAACATTGCATTTCACTGACGTGAGAAAGGGTTACTGTCTCTATATAGTCAACCATAAGAGAAGAACATAACCGTCTTCGAATCTGTTTTTATTTAAGAATATGAATCTACAATTAGGTTACGTTATAACACCACACACCCTTAGTCGAGATTTAACAATTTGTTACATGTATTCACCTGCCTTAGTGTGTCAGAATCTGTGTTTATTGACAATGATAGCTTGCAATGCTTTGGATTCAAAACTCTCTGCAAGGAACAAGTATGGAGTCAAAACTACAGCATCTATTCTTGCTGCTGAATAGCAAACCTACAAAGGTCTGTTCTGCTTTAGTGTAATAGGTTAACATCAAACATGAGCAACTGCAAGAACATAAGGAAACAGCTATTTTTGTTCCGGCAGGCGAAACTTCTTTTCATTAATTTTTAGCTGGCTTTTCCAGTTAAGTAAATCCAGATTGCTTATATATACATGTATGAATAACCTGTACACCCTAAGAGTAGTTATATAACAGAATATAAAATTTTGAGTGTCAACTGTACCACTGTCTGTGCAGGAGTATTAATTTCATTTATTTGGAGCATAGTAGTATTCTGGTGATTGAGCAATGACTCCAACTCACTGAGAGCAGAGCATGTGACTTGTTCAGAGCATCTAGTAGTAGGAGCGTTATGGTCAGAGTCATTGTTCTCACACATTGTAGTAGCGAAACTGTTGCAATATGAAGAACGGTATGAGCATATTGAAGCTTAGTATTATTTAAACGAATGCTTAAAACCCTGAATTAGTTTATTATAATATAAAATAAAAATAGTACAATATGCGGCCGAGCCGATCTGTTAGTTAATTGAGTTTATTTGTGACTTTTTTATAAAAATATATTTTTCTATTAAAATATTTTCTGTTATTTTTTTGAAGCCTGTATATCTTTTTCTAGATCTGTAATCCTGAAGCAAACGGTTCAGCATATTTTGGCATTAGTAGCGGAAATGTTAGGTACATTTCCGTTACTAATCCCAGAATATGTTTTGTGACGACAGAAGTCGCTAAGGATGTCTTACACTACATATACATTTTCTGGGCCTTTCGAGAATATACTTCTGAAATCTTGTTTCATAAAAAATGTTCCCATCAGTTACTGTGAAAGAAATACAAACAGCCCAATAAATCGTTGTATTTTATTATACAAAATCTTAGGAGTGCACATAGCCCAGACTACAATGTCTTCGTAAGATGTGGATCAGGGCAGAAAGTAGTCAATCGGAAACAGAGTCCAGCAGTAAAGAAGTGGCCTGACACGGTTGTGATTTTTTCCCTAGAAATCATGCGATATTTACAATTAATAATGTTATATTGGATGATGCGTCGCAAACGCACTAGTCTTGTCGGATCGGGCGCGTTTGTTGTTTAGGTCGGTGCACAAAAATATACTCAAGGTTGTATATTCAGCCCCCGGCGCTGTTGCCTGTCGGCGGCAAGGGCATTTAGCCGTGCCTATTTTGGCTGCGCTATGCCGTAATCAGCCGGTTGCCAGAGCCTCGTCTGTTATAGCAGGGTGCACCACGTGCAGGTGAGGTTGATTTGGGCTCCTGAGATGGTGGTTGGATCCCCTTACATACATATGTATATAACACCTAAAGAAAAACATGAGGAAAAATGCGGCATTCAGTCAACTCCTGTTGAACATTATGTATAAAAGGTTGCACGATGGGCGGGATGTACCACAATAACGTCCTTGGAAGTATAGGTAACTCTTAGTCGAGTGGTTGCACGTGTGAATACCGATCGCGAGGTCCTGGGTTCAAATCTCGGGTCGGGTACTTTGGATTTTCTAATTTAGAATTTCTCGTGGCTCGGAGTATGGATCTGTGCCTGGTGTACGGCAATAGAGTCACCATCTATTCCATGGGACGTAAACGCAATTGGTGAAACGCGGGAGTGTACAACACTCCTCTGCCTACTCCTTCGGTGATTGCAGTCGTCCGGTTACGTTTTTTAAAAGTATGTTAACTCCATACCAATGTTATCACTGTATGTCCCGGATTTCGAGGGAATATCAAGCTATTGTCTTTATCATAGATGTAATTCATTGCAGAGGCATGCCGCAACAAATATCGAACCCGACCGTGTTGCTGCTAGACTGCTCCATAGCGTACCAGAGGGTAGAGGGCAAGCTTACGTCTTTGGAGCCAGTGTTGATGCAAGTGAGTTTACTGTAATGCTTTTCTCTTCCCTATTCAGAGAGCAAATAGCAAATAAGTTTCCTGTTAATAGCAACGCTATATATATAATACTTTTATATCTTGTTTTCCTATATTAGGAGCAAGAATATTTAGTACGTTGTGCGGCACGCATATCCGCCCTACGGCCTCAGGTGGTTCTAGTGAAGGGCGGCGCGGCGAGGGCGGTACAGGACGCTCTGAGGGCGGAGGGCGTGGCCCTGGCCGTGGGTGTGCGAGAGCGGGCCCTACGTCGCGCTGCTAGATGTGCCAGGGCCGACTTGGTAACTTCCATCGATGCCAGGATCGGCATGCCTAGATTAGGCACCTGTAAAAACTTCTATGTAAAAAACTGTAAGTATTGTAAAGTTTTCTTGTTTACCCCGATTCGCTAGGAATGAATTAATTTGAGGCTTTCATTTACTTAAATTTTCACTTTATTGCCCCCATGTTACTTCAAACATATATTATATTATCTTTGTAATATTTTCTATCATCAGTTTCCGGGAAAACCCTTATGGTTTTGGAGGGATGTGCAGAACCACAGCTGGGCTGCTGCATACTCCTACGAGGCGGGTCCTTACAGGAGCTCATAAGGGTTAAAAAAGTAGTGAAGTTCATGCTACTAGCGTTCTATAATTGGAAGCTTGAGAAAGCCTTTCTGTGTGATATAGAAGCTGTGCTACCAGAACCTGGGAGTTTTGATGATGATGATGAGAAGGAGGTAACACATGAATTTAATAATGATACAACTGAAAGCAAAAGTGCATCTGAATCAGCAGTTAGTAAAAATGATAAAAATCCTAATGATTCTGAAAACGATGATGTTAACAAATTGAACATCGGCGATGAAATCAACGATGATGTGTTTGGTAGCAGAAGTAATGATACACTTGAAACGGATAGCGTTGGTAAGGTAGATGCAAATGATGTTGAAAGAAACAATACTGTTAATGATACAAGTAAATCGAATGAGGAAACTGAAGAGATCAACAAAATGAATTATGTCAGAGCATATGATGATGAGCAGAAAGATGATGTTAATAATGATAAAGGAATTGGGTCTGTTAGCGACAATCTTGAGTCCAACATTGAAACGTCGAAGCCTAAAGATGTTGACGATACTGTACAAAAAGCTAAACCATTTGCTCGAAAAACAGACAGCGATAAGAATTTGAGTTGTGGTGTTCCCATCAGGGATTTCAGCGATCCTTTAAGATCCAGGATGTCGGTGGATGACGAGGTGTTTTTACCCAAAGAAGAGGCGAAATTGAAAGCTGATACGCATTGTGAAAGGTAATCGGGTTAGTTCCTGGACAGTCACGACCACACCCACAGCTATCTTTATCTTACTATATAGTATTACTTGCTCTACTGTTTTCCATTTTTATGTACTTGACATTTAATAGAGCAAGGTCTTAGATTAAATATAGTTTGCATTTTCTCGTTTTGGATATTCATTTTGAGTTAGCAGTGTAAATCTGTATCTATTAAATTGAATCTGTGGTTGTAATAACCTAAAGTTGAAATTTGAGTACATAGTTTAAGCAGAGCAGTTGTTATCCCACCAGCTGGTCTGCTGAATATGTTGTTAGATCATTGCCATTTTAACATTCTACGTTTCTGCTACTTTTATTCTCTGTAAAATTTATTGCGAAAACAATATACATTTGTACACTTTAATACTTAATTTCCACTGCTACAGAGTTCTCAGACACCCTTCAATTTGTTAGATGGTGTACTGACGACGTGGTTTTGTCGATGTCGCCGAACATAGTGATTCCGGCACCGACATCTGACATTCCCTTGGCGACCCGCCCGCCCAACACTCCCCACACTCCTCGAGCGCTGAGGCGGGAGACTTCCAGACCACCTCCCACGCAAGTCGTTGTAAAGGTGAACTGAGAAATAGATCAGTTTTATTTCTTTTTGAGAAGCTTAGTCACGTCATGATATATATGTAGATTAATTGTAAATATTAATAAATTATATCCATTCAAATCAATAATTATCCTCGTTTGAAATAAGGATAATTTAATACTTATCAGAAAAAAGAAATAATTTAATAAAATGTATGCCAAGGTACTTTTAAAAAGTTACATACGTACCCAATTCGCAGAATTACTTTTGCAGAAGAAACCTTTACAAACCCTGTGTAAAGAGATTGATGTTCGTAAATTAAATGTTTAGTTGATTGCAGGAGGCCCATCCGTTTATAAAGAAGCCGATGACGTCATCGATGGAGGATCCAGCGCTGAAGGCTTCGTTGGCGAACTATCGCGCAGTGGGCTGTCGCCTGCTTAATGATAAACATAAACGTGTGTATACTGAACGATTGTTTTTATAATTATTGTATTAAATTTTTCATCAAATGTCTTTGGATGAAATTTTGCATCAAAAACAAAAATTTGCATCATTTGGTACTGGTAACATAGTTCAAAATATGAAAATAATCTACGTAAAGACTGAAACTCAATTTTTTTTTTAATACACTTGTGAATTTTACATCTACCATTTCATTTCATATAAAGACAAGGAAAGTGTTGGTGAAGTTGTGGTTTTCAAGTAAAAAAGTTAACTTTGATAAAACATAAATTGATTATAAGTGTACCGTCTTAACTCACGTAAATTTTTTCGGTATGGCCCAAATACATGAATTTTATTAAAATGGAATAATGTAATTTACGCGAATGCTCCCATAACCAGGTGAATGTCCCCGCTACAACCCATCAGTATTGAAGAAAGTGGACCCGGAGACCGAAGCGAACGCGAAGCAGAGCGAAGCCAACGAGCCTCTGGATCCGCTGTCGCCTGAAAACCATCAGAAATTGAGCTTGCTGCTGTACAGCTACAGCAGCAAGTCCCCCAATGTGCCAGACTTCTGCGTCAACCCATGGTGAGGAAACAAAGATCTCATGCAGTCTTGCTCAAAATGATAAAAAGTTTGTATTGTGGTGAGTTTGCTTTATGATATTGATGGTCCTGGGCATACTATTGTTGGGTCATTCTAATTCGAAATGTCCACTGTGAATTGTTTGTGAATGTTTTGTGAAAATTGTTTGTATCTTGTGTAATAGCCTCGTTCCCTATTCCATGGTGGGACGTAAAATGTAACTAGTGAATGGTGGGGAAGTATTACGTTTTTTGCCTACCCGTTCGTGGTATATCGGTGTGATGGCATGTTGTTCTTTGCGCAGGGTGGTGACGATGGAGATGTACGGGAAGCACGATATCTCGCTGGGCGCGTTCCTGGAGAAGTACTGCTTCAACGGGCAGCACAAGTGCCCCGCGCCCAACTGTCACCTGCCCATGAACCAGCACGTGCGCAGGTCAGTCGCTCGGCACTAGGCACGCTGTAGTTGATTGTAGTTCTTCTGGACATAGAAATATTTACCCATATTTGACAAGCGTAGAAGCTAGGCCTTAATCGTTCTCATTCAGAGAAGAGAAAGGTGAAAAGGTGAAAAGCTTGATGTTGATGATAAATTTTAATGTCCATGACCATTTATAACTGTTCTTATTTATATACTTTTACTATTTTGTTTCGGTGTTATTGTTTTAACATACTTACCTGATCAACATAAGTTTTTTTTTGATACTTGGCACAGATCGGTTGATACATATTTACAATGTGAGTAATAATCTTCGTTCGATGTATTTGTTATATTCGTGTCTCTGTCTAATTTGTCTTCCGGATATAGGAAATTTTTCGCCACGATTATACGAAGTATACTGAAATGTGGCTGTGAAGTTACTATAAACAGATGTTTTTATCAACAGGTTCGTTCACGGCGATGCTTGCATCACAATCACGTGTAACACCATCGGTCACAGCAACGTCGATAAACTGAAGGAGGAGCAGAGTAAAGAGGTACCGTAACAATTGTACGGGGACGGATCGAGACGAAGCCATAGGACAATAATAGGACATTCGGTAATGATTGTGGCGAATGACAGTCGGGGGGAGACGGCAGGATCCGTCTTTATCGAGTTCTCAGGACGCGAGACGCTCTAAAATGAAAAGTAGCTTTAATCAATGACGCCACGAGAATGGACGGGTGACCATGTAACATTGTATCTACTAAGAGTGGTTAGTTAACAACCGTAGAATCATCTCGTTGAAAAACTAGGAATAGATAGCGAGCATGGCCGTCCTCACCGAGCGGCGGGGTAGGGGCGGGGTAGGGGCGGAGGAGCGGCACGATTGAGCAGGCGAGTGCGCGCAGGTGGTGTTCTGGTCGCGGTGCGCGCGCTGCGGCGGCGCGGCGCGCGGGCGGCGGCTGCGCGGCGCGACGCGCGCGCTGTCGCTGGCGCAGTACGTGCGCGCGCGGCTGGCGGCGCCGCGCTACGCGCGCCCGCCCTGCGCGCACCCGCTCAACTACCACGACCACGCCTTCGTCAGCCGCCACACCACCGCCTGCTTCCGGTGCACCCTCTGCTCGTTACCACCTTCTAACTTTCTTACTCCGCTACGCTGTCTCTAGTACAATTATGTAAAAGTATAGTTCAATTCGACTGCTTTTGTAAGCTGTTGGTAGCGGACTGATATTTGACACACGATAGCTGTCACGCGTGTTCTCTAGGGTGCCAAAGCTTTACAGCAGTGTTAATAACTTGTATAACAGTCTTTTTTTTTAAAGTGCCGGGAGATTTTTTCGCCGGCTTTTTTTTCCCGATCTACATAAGCCTATAAAAAGGCATTCAAAAGCCGATGTATACATAAATATAAGGTATGTTATGACGTTCATTAAGTGTATTTATATACCTTACAATGAGTAAAAACTTTTGAATGTTTTGAATTTTTGAATTTTTCGTAGCTTCTCTAATATACTCTCGTTATCTCAATATGACTGTTGCCGGTACGGTCTCCCTATCACGTATCTCGTGATGATTTACGTAACTTGAACTCTATCCTCGCATCCGATAAGTTACTCCATTAACATTGTGTATAATTATTACTCCTTTGACATTTTGCACAGATACAACAAGATATCGACTTACGATATCCGATTTCCACCGGAAGTGATCTCGATAAACTACGACACGAAGCAAATGAGAGAGGCGCTCATAGCCCAACTTAATGAACTCATGTTAAAAGGTAATCCGTAAGTTTACTGTGACTTGCCATGTTTTTCTATGATTCGCCATATATCGATACACAACCACGACATTAAGGATATCGACACCCAATCGATACGGCCGATATCGACACCCAATCACAACTGTACCGTCATAAATACATGGTTACGATACAACCGCTTGTCTCATATTTGTTCATTGTCATCCCAGGACATGAGATCTTCAGCAGCGTGCCGGAAGGCGAGGCGGAGAAAGAATACCAGGCCTTCAAGCAACATGCGGATATCATACACCTGGCGCTCACCTCCACGCAGCTCACCGAGAGCACCACCGTGGCCGGTACCTCTCAAATTATGCCTATATTATGACACTAGAAATATTTTGACAAAATGTTATATTAATACTTGCCTAGATTTATTAATACAGAAAAATAAATACTATAAAATATATAAAACCAATGTTCCTTGTGTTGTCATCTCAGATAAACGATCTGTTTGGTTTCCTTTGGTTTCAGGTGTTATGTAAATTAGTTCACAAGCATGTTATTTCATATGTTCATTACTTACGATAAA
>DWDT01001783.1:0-15050 GCA_018245595.1 Microceris scylla | reverse complement strand
TTATTCAGTAAATAAATTAAACAAAATAAAAAATTACGTTTGTGTCATTTCATTGTTGTCGTGATATTTAGTCATTCCTTATTAACTTAAAACCTACAGTGAATATTTAAAAAAAACTACATTAAACGAAAAGAATAGATGTTTATGATAACAATACAGTTACCTACCTATCTACGTGTATGGTAATGTCAAGAGGATAAAAAGTTGCAGTAATCTTTGCCGATTCCATACTTCCGATAATACATTCCGATCGTAGTGGGGAATTAGAAAATTATACCCGGCTCGGCTAATACCGACTCAGTGGAGCCATTGATATCCGCGTTCGCGCGACGTGATGCGAATTTAAAAAAAAAACTGAACTAACAAACGACAAACCTGTGCCACGAGAAAATACGTGACGCTAATTCCTAATAATCATTTACACGCTGCACAAACGCTGTCTATTGAAAAAAAGACGCCCGCAATTGGAATAAATGGAACGCCGGAGAATAATCCACAGGTCGATTCAGTTGAATCAATTCCAGGAGCGCGCGCTGCGACTAAAATCCAATTGGAGGAGAACGTTCAATTATCATCCCTTTTAAGATAATTGTTTGGGTGGATGCCTTGAGCTGCGCTAGCCAGTCCGAGATCGTGAGACAGATCCCCCAGGATTGAAAATCCCTTTAGATTGATGCGATAAGGACTGCGCTATCCGGGCCTGATTGTTATCCGGGCGGCGACCGGATATCGGTTATTGTTATCGTATGCTAAAATATACACATATCTTTCGGTAAACGATATTCAATTACATACATATTTTTTTCTTACATACATATATGCTTGATACGCAATTTGTTTTCAAGCTGAACATTTAATACCTTAAAAATTCTAAAATTGAACCACTTAGATTTTCCTGTAACGATTTTTTCATAATCAACTAGTTAAGTATAACTAAGTATCTAACTTAGCACGAATATTCTAAAATTCTGAAAATAAAGCTTTGTTTAAGTCACTCGTAATTATAGCAAGGGTTTTGATAAATGTCCACTGAGTTCGACGCTCGTCTTATGTTACTAGAGCTTTTTCTGTCGTTTAGCGACGGGGATGATTTACTATGTAAATCTTAAATTGTTTGATAATTGTTTTAAATAAATGCCTACAATTTATTTGATTTAATTTGTATGAAATAAATAATATGTTTTCAATAAATTAAATTCTAGAAATATTATTGCTGAATTCAAATAAATACTTAATAGCATTACAGTTTATAATACCTCTATAAGACCTCCTAATTCACAGTAGAATTAGTTATTTGAAGTAATTGAATGTTTACGAAATAAATGTACTTACACGTTAAAATCTAAGACAAGATTTTCGAAAACTTATAATATTCAAATGAAATAAAAATAAATTATTACGTAACACCACGCTTGTAATTCCCAAAGGCGTAAGCTGGGGAGTGTAGTACACTTCCACGTTTAACCAGTTCCGTTTACGTTCCACAATGCGGTGGTGAACCTATTGCCATACATCGTCGCCGATCCAAGACACTACTAGAAACTTCTATTAGAAAATCTAAATTAAAAAAGTTCAATAGAACTCAATCCGGAAATCGAACTCAGGATTCTCGATCAACAGTCGCCTTAGTAACCAATTTACCAATGAAGCAGTATAAATGTTTTAATATTATTATTATTATTACTTTAAAAAGTTAGATTTGAAGATGATATTGTAGTAGAGACGATCTGAAGAAGATCTTATAATCCAAATTAATTTAAAGAAAGAAAACTTCGCACCCAATTCCAAGAATTTCAATTAAGACTTTTAACGTTTCGGGTTGGTATTTAATTATGTTGTAAAAATCCTCCAACTACTTTTATGATAAAAGCCTTTGAACTCTTCGCGATATAAACAAATTGATTTTTTTGTAATATAAAAAATAGCTACTTACATTCACAGAGTAAGCAATGTTGTTTAGGCATATATATTTATAGTCGCAACGATAAATATTTAGTACTTTGCGCTTTCTGCCTACCGCTTTGTGCCTTGTTGGCGCAGGTAAGTGTAGCGGACTTGATATTGAAAGAAGGTTATAAATTGATAGATGTACATATATTCGTATAGTTGATACAGATTACTGTTGGCGCCGGTCGCTCCAAGCGAACTGGTCCGGCTGTTGGTGCGCGCGGGCGCCGCGCCTCGCGCGCCTCCCCTCGCGCCCCGCGCCTTCCCCCCGTCGACAACGGGTAAAATGACCGCTGCGCGGACAGCCTACCAATTTCTATATGTGAATGAACAAAATGATTAATATACGTTAAAATAACACGCAAGTTTATCATTTAATACGAATAAAAGCTTATTGGCAATAGGCTCACCACCTCTTCCGTTTTGGGATATAAACGTAACTGGTGAAACGTGAGTGTACTACACTCCTCTGCTTACCCCTTAGGGCGTTATGCTACTTTTACAAATAAAAAAGGTTGTGTTAAATATTCAATTATAAACGTTAGGATGTCAGTTACTTAAACGCACAGTGCCATAAACTAATGGCAAATGATGGAGATATGTTTCTTGAACAATTGCCAGATGAAACAGGAGGAGCGCCAGAGGCTCTTCAGGCGCATTACGGCACATTATTCAGATTAAAGCGAGATGATAAATCTTATTTCAGTACAATGACAACGAGTTTCTAACAATGCTTACGTATATATATTTGACGGGCATTGTTTAAGTTTTGCCGCACTAATGAAAGAAATATTATGACAGCGTTTTTCTTTGTCATTGTTGTCCTGTCTAGATGTTCATCATTTATGTTATACGTCCTACAATAAATTGGGGCGTGGATCTATTAGCATGTCGGCATCTCATTAAAATGAAATTAAAATAAAATGGCTGCGGTTAAGAATTTGCTTCATTATACGCAATAAGTCTTCTTAAAATCCATTAAGCTCTTCGATTAAAACCTCAAGCGGTCTCAGTGCAATTAATATCTTTTGTCTCTAATTAACTTTTGACTGGAGGGAGATCCGCACAGCATTTTAATTTGCAAAAGTGGTTACGTCTACTCAATAAAGCAATGACATCTGACATGTGAATATTACTCGTGACGGTAGTATACAAAAAAATATTAATAATTATTACATTACAACAAGTTCCTTATAGGGTACCAAATATGTACATTTCTATACAGACCTAGTGTGTTTAAAAAAAACGTAACACGACGCCTGTAATCCCCGAAGGGGTAGGCAGAGGAGTTTAATACATTGCCACGTCTTACCAGTTACCTAGTGGGTTTCTTCTACTATATATGTATATTACGCTTTTCTTAAAAGAGCCTTCTGACTCGACCCTCAGACAATATCTGATCTATTTGCTCGATATAGGGGAGTCCTGGCAAAAATAATACTTCCTTTTTACTGTGTGTACATAAATTAAATAAGAAATAATAATATTATTCGCTATAAAAAAGAATAGTAATGAATGGCTTCATTATAATCAAATGATAGTTAAATAATACTAGGTATTATTTAAACGAAGGTACTTTAGTTAATAGCACATTCGAAAAAGAGGCAGATAGGTATAGCGTAGATAATAAGGGTCGTAGCGGAATACCATTGGAAATCTGTGTATCCTTTTCCCTCCTTGTCCTTTACGCAGTAGTTTAAAGAGATTTTATTAAATAAAAATACGTCCAACGCAGTTTCGATTTTCATTCTTATTATTCGGAAGTTGATTTGTTTTTTTTTTAATAACAGCTCTGTGTACATGGCAACATCATGAATAAAGCAACAGCAACGTACTGAAAAGGATAAACACGAATAATTATGCATGAGGTCGGATTTTAATTGAAAATATTGGGTGGGATTTTCATTTTTACACCATACATTTACATAACCGGAGGAAATCTCTAGGCTGTATGACTAGGGGTTCTTTGCTTTAATATGTAATACATATATTTAACATGTTTCTATCGATTCTATCACAGTGACCTTATAATTTTTTTTTTGTGGCCATGAAATAAATGTTATTCTTCTTACCATTACGTCAAGTTCCTTATGAAGGAGACAGAGAACACTGCAAAATATTTCTACCCTTGACCTGACATGCTTCTCCCACATTCATCACGGTATTTGTAAACGCACCCTGGTTTCGTTGATAACAGAGTTGTCAACAGAAAACTGTTAATGATCCCACATTAGTGACACTCGCCGGAGCGACATATGTCTGACTCTTCGTTCAACCCGAAAGTTTTCCCTCAATATAGCGAGCTCGAGTCCTGTAGGCGCCCGGACTGCGGCGGGTCACATACAAACAAATCGCGCCCGCAAAGGTGGTCAAACTGCGCAATACTGTGGAACTGTTCAACAGTAATAAACAGCAGTTTGGCGGTGTAGCGGATTTACTAAAATGATGCTTTAGTTTGGAAACAAAATGTTGTTCTACATATATCAGACAGTCGAAGATCCGATGACAAATTTACCAAAAAATTGGGCAAAATTATTGTTTTTTTGTGGATTGTGTTTTATAAAGGATTTCTTTATTAAAAAAATATATCATCAGTTACATCTAAATATAAAAGTCAAGTTCGCTTAACTTGTCTCTGCCGCAAAGCAGAAATGTCATCGTTTGTACCAATATTTGAAGCATGTTGTAAACACTGGTACTCAGAAACGCGGTATTAAAGTTTGTCCTCAAAGCTGTTGACGCGAGCTTATTCTGCGTTTAGTAAGAATACTAAGTCAATGCACGTGCAAGTTTACGTGTATAACTAAAATTTAATTTTTCTATTAAATGTAAAATTTTAAAATAAATTTTGAATTAAATGTCAGATGGCTTAACTCAAGTATATTTTTCATGATGGCCCGACCAGTTTCAAATCTATACGAGGTTCTTCTTCGTGAGTTTCCGCCGATTGTAGCGGCTTCGCGGCGGAGACTGAGACATAAAGTTTAATGGATGAAAATTGTCTATTGAAAGACATCACAACGTAATTTAAGTACATGTAAACATATATAAAATCATATAATTGCGTGCTTGTTATGTATTAAATCCACTGTACGACTAAAATAAGAAAATAATGTCGAATAATTAAATAACTTCGTTTTATTCCTGCCCTGATACCCGTAACAAGGATACCATTGATTAAATCCAATATTTTGAGTACTACAGAAAACTTGTACAATTTAGCCGTACACTTAAGGTACGTACCCAATTTCCTTTGTGAATACTTCGGGCAACCCAAAAGTTTCGCTCTCAATTTTGCGAACTCACAATGCCCGTGAGAGTAATTTAAGGAGTCATATAGAATTGGATTACACGGTTAAGGTAAAGGTACCTTTAAGTCATTTTTCTTTTAATAAGCACTCTATAAGGACGTGTTAATGTACACTGGCAACACTAATCTGAAACTAACAGGACATCGAATTGTGAATTTAAAAATATAAAATATATTTACTGGAATGCTGATGTTCGCTTGGCATTTGGACAAAGGCAACAAGTGTTTCTAGATAGGTTTGTAAAAGAGACTTTATTTATTGTTAAAATATAAGAGATTGTTTAGAAATATGGGAAACTAGCTTTTGTCCGCAACTTCGTCGGGTGTAATAGTTGCTTCGGGTAGCATTTTGAACAAATACTTAGTAACTTTCTATTAAGTGCCCAAATACAAAGTTTCAATGTGTTATTTTTGTTAATCACCAACTCCTATATAGACTTTCATCCCCTATTTCAAGCCTTTTAATCCTTTATTTCGTCATAAAAAGTAGCCTGTGTTCTTCCTCGGGATTCAAACTATTTTTTTTTTAACCCTTTACCCTAGTGATTAAGAATTCAACCCCTCACTCCAGGGGTGCCGGGTTCAAACCCATGAAAAAAAAAATTTCTAAGGTGTGTGAAGTCTGCCAACCCGCATTTGGCCAGCGCGGCAGACTATGGCCTTAACCCTCTCAATATGAGAGGAGACCCGTATTCAAACTGTCTGTACCAAATTCATCTAAATCGGTTCAGCGGTTTAAGCGTGAAAAGGTAGCAGACAACAGACACACTTTCGCATTTATAATATTAGTATGGAGTTTTTCACATGAAGTATTCAGTTCTATTTTAAGCGGCAAATCGTACCAGGTTTGACTACAGTGACAGATGATCAACTGAAGTAACAATGTTACGATTTTAGATTGAATATAAATTTAAAAAACGAAAATTAAAAGCCGCGGTCATTATATTATCCATCAATTTTTGTTGTCGTATTTTTGTCAATCGATTTTTTCACACTTTATTTTGTTCGGAGTTATTAGATGCACGTCGTGGTTGAAGTACATATCAGGTAATATGTCCAAACTCTCGGCTAATCCTAAAATTTATTTCTGTAACAGTAATTTAAACACCTTTGATGATATGACTCTTTTAATCAAGTTTATAGTCTGATTCGCATCCTTTGTTAATTGCTATGATGAATAATTGCCATCACCAAATATTATACCTAAGTTTAAATTTTAATTTAGCAATTTGTACAATAAAAATGAACAGATGATTAATTCTGAAAGGATTTCTTTATGTGACATGATAAGACTTTAGTTATTACAGTTTTATTGCTAAAGTACCACCAGTTAGATCCTATAAAGTCTGAAATAATCGCGCGCTCACGGGTCAGACAGTAAGCTTCGCTAGGAGTGGACTGGTACGTGACAATTTGCCAACTGTCGAGATTTGATTTTATGGATTTCGAATTGTAGCCTGGGTCTTTTATTATTTAAAAATAGAACGTATATTTTTTTAAATGTATAAGCGCACATAAGTTTCTTAAACTGTCAACTACGAACGTTACCATATCTAGGATTTGATTATTTTTAAACTAAGTTTTAATTCGGTTTAAAAAAAAAAAAGTTTAATGATAAATTATTATTTCTCGCCATTTTATTTGGTCTCTGATTTGGGAAGAGTAAAATAGCTTTATTATTTATAATTTTATGGTATTCATATTTTACAATTACAACGCTAACAAGGTTACCTATCTGTTAGCCTATCATGAGACATAACATTGATTTTTATTTACGTGTAGACTGTCCATCTTACATTATATGCATGAATATTTTTGTGGAACTAGATAATTAAACGGAATAAAGCGTAAAAACAAAGACACAAATCGTTATAAATTACACTGATCTAGTCTCGTCCTAAACACATTAACGCGTGATCATGGCGCCCAGTGTTTCGGCCGCCATCTTGTCTATTTATTGCTTCGTCGTAAAATGTCAATAAAAGTCACTTGTCTCGAAAGTTTTTATGGCAAAAACTTTGTTAAAAATATCTAGACAGCATCTATGTTAATTGTGGGATAAATGTAAGATTAGTCGTGTGTTCGTGTCCGGGCGGAGTAAGAATACATCTTTACACACCATGCGCGATACAGATGTAAGAGGTAGCTAAGTTGGCACTGGCTGATCGCAGTGTGGCGCAGTCTACGAGTATGTATGGACAGTAGCGTAGACGGCGGGAGAAGTCTTGTTCTACGATGTCAACGTACTTACCTGACGTGGAGCTTAGACGGTTTCCATTAATTACGTGAGATGTTCAAGACGGAGGTGGTCAAGTCGAATCTGATCTAATTTTACTTTGGGTAGAGGGATGGTCTCGATAACTTTCACGCAATTTTTTTTTTCGCAAGGAACAGAGTAAAATTGCAAGAAAATAATATTTAATCTTATCTAACGATTTAAGTATTTTGCTTACTTTTCACTGTAATTGTAGTCTACTTACTGAAGCTATTTTATTTCTTTTTAGAATAAATCTGATACGCTGACGACATACATACATGTATTTTGAAATATCTCAAGTTAGTTTTGGGGGGCTTGGAGAAAAATCTCATGAAATCTCACCAGAAGTGGGGCGGGATAAAAAAATCTTAAATCACTCGCGTAATTAATGGACAACCCTTTATGGACAAGAGGCCACCGAGTGCAAATTATTTCTATCCTTACAGACCAAACGGGTTTCTTCTACATATCCTCCGGCCTTCTGACACCCATCCTTTATACACGTACGTCAGTTTCCGAGACTATTAACCTAGACATTTGGACTTGACTTGAATGAAATGAATTGAATGAAATGAATGAATGAAACAATTGCATTATTTACTACGAGTAAATATTTAGCACTCGATGCTCTTTGTCAAGCCTGTATGGAACCTGTCATGACTTAACAATAATCTTGCAATAGCGAAAAATCTGTTTTAGGGAGACACTAATGTCAAAACGAATTTTGTATGAAATGTCCACTCTGAACAGCTAGAGCTCTTTAATATCATCTTCAACTGTTTAGTGATCTCTTTGTGGAACAGCGACCAAGCAACCGTTCATTTTGGGCAACAGATTACCCGGGAAATGTCTGTTAGCTCTAAGCATTTCCATTTGTCGACTGAAAACGGAACTATTCAGACCATTAAGGTAAATTACTTCATATGTTTATGTGTTTTGGCTTCAGCCGCTGTAAATCCAACATGGCGGCTCGTAAAAACGCTGTGACATAAGGGTTCGCCTCCCGAACACTCCGCGCAAAAACCTTTATCTGCGTTTAATATTTTTATTGCCTTTGGGATAACGTTATAACAAATCCAATTGTTTTATGAACAAATTGGTTAACCGCGTTCGCAAAAAATCGCATTGTCTAAATTAATAGCATAATATAAAATGGAAAATACACATTCTTTATGAACATAATGGTTAGTAGGACAAATATATACATGAAAAAACACTATGGATAGATAGTATCTATGAAATGACATAGGATTAATAGAATGTCGGAATGACCGTCCAATATGCTATTACGGTCAAATGTCAAATGTACCTACTTCTGTGCATGTGTAGGTACTTTTAATAAATAGGTATGTATATTCTTACTTAACTCTAGAATAGTATATCAAAACACAAAATTAGGCTGTAATATGTAGTTGTTAGTTTACACAGATGTTTCTAGCAGTAATCCATCCATGTTAATAATAAAGTTATACGTAGTCCTTAAAGTTAATTAAGTAACTTTAAGACTATATAAATGTAGCATAATATAGGAACATTTCGTTATGCTACATTTATATAGTCATTATTATAAATATTTACATTTAAAAGTATATATATTTTCTGTAACATAAAGATTTGAAAAAAAATTTTTTTCTTATTTCACTAGCCGGGTCTCCTGAGGTAGGTAGAACATCGGAAAAAAATTAGTCGCAAATATTTTACTTAACTTATTGGTTTTACATACAAATATGAATATAACGGATAAACAGTGTTTTCGGTTTGCCTGTAATCCCGAAAGTGGTAGGCAGGGAAATGTAATACACCCTCACGTTTCACCAGTTACTTTAACGTACCACCATTTAACGTGCTGATATAATGGATGGAATGTGGTGGAATATATTAGACATATAAACGCTTTAAGTGTAAAAAAGTATTATAATGTATTCCCCAACGTCACAATAATCAGTAATCAGTCACCGGGTGACACCCGCATTGCAGTTCTGATCGTAGCAATAACACTAATCGCATCACTGAATGTATTTATCACGTGACGACGTACGTCAAGTGCAGAGCGCTGAATAATGCAGGTCAATCTCGGATACATCGCAGGACGACACTGCACAATCGAGTTAGCAACACGATTTGAGGCTTACCCTAAATCAGCGATACAAATAAACCACATACCGCGATCAATGTTATATACTGCTGCTAGTATCAGATCGCTGCCTGGTGTACTATGTGATCCGTGTCCAATAGTGGATCGATAGAAGTATTAGTCATATCACATTTTAATAAACTTAAAGAATGTTAGAAATATCGTCTTAATATATCATATTTCATGTCTCTTGGTTATTTATATGTACATATATGAAATGTATAAAACAATAGTACAAGGTTATATACAGACATTCATATGTATTTATATACTAGCCGATACCCGCCCGCTCCGCTGGACTTTCTCGCTGGTTTTTTCTCTCCATAAAAACATTCCTCAGAGTTCGTGAAATACAACAAAAAAGAAATCAGCCAAATCCGTTCAGGCGTTATCGAGTTTTACGCTTACCAACACATTTAGCGATTCATTTTTATTTATATAGATTTATACATACAAATGTCCGCTTAACACAGTAGTAAATACACAAGATTCGAAGGTCTACACTTACATCTACGGTCTGCGGTATCCTTTTACGCTCCGTCTACGAGCTAATTTTTATAACTTTCCTTTGAATTACTTGTATATTGTCATATGTTACTTTTAATGTATTAAAATTATGTATTCATGTACATAAGCTTAACTCCATATAGCCTGTTCTAATCGAGGTGACATGATGCAATTATTTTATTATAATCTCCACACTAACTGTAAATAGTGTTCACTTTGTTGAAACAACTTAATAAATAATTTTTGGACATAATAAGCTATCTATATCAGCAGATATGATATCATTTTCGACTAGAATGTAATATGTCAAAACCACTATCTTTCAGAAAGTTTGAAGTCATAATTATTCTGTACGTAACATTACGCCCGTAATCTCCGAAGGCGTAGGCTCCTACTTTTCAAAAGTTATGTTTAAGTCCTATGGAATATGTGGTGACCCTATTGCCATACACCGGGCACAATTCCTGACTCCGAGTCACTACTAGAAATTCTAAATCAGAAAAATCCAACAGCACCCGACCCGGGATTTGAACCCAGGACTTCCCGATCGACAGTCGCGCTTGCAACCACTCCACCAACGAGGCAATCAATTATCCATTATAATCATAATTACTCTATGACTATTATAAAAGTTATATATCCTAACATAGTCGATAAGTCATATAATATTACATGTATGTAATAATCATAGAATAATAATAATTATGATTTCAAACTTTCTATACTGTTTTCTGAAAGTCTGTTTTTTACCTAAACTCTAGTTGAAAGTCAGCGATACGCACTCGTACATACATACTGTTCGTATAGCTACGATACGTAGAGAGATTGAACACTGTAATATAATGACAAGCGTCGCCCACCGATCAGGCGCAGTGGACTGCAAAATGTAATATGCGGTCATTTACATGGAACAGCCGCAATTATTACCGCATGTAACTGCATTAGATTATACACTGATTAGCTTTTTGGATCGGTGGTCAGTAAACGTGACCGTTGAGTCGCATAGCGCGGGTTCGATTTAAATGTTGGATAAATATTTCTCTTATGGGCATAGGCCTTTGTTTTGTGTTTGGGTGTAAAAAGGATATGTATAAATATATATTTATAGTATATATGTACACCGTTTCCCAACCGTCTGATTATTGTAGTTTGAGAAGAGATGGTCGCGTGACAATATAACCGAGTATGTACAGTTTATGTTTCTTTATTTAGGATTAGAAATAAATAAGAAAATAAATGCGGCATTGAATGTCTAATATCATTGAACAATTAAACAAAAACGCAACAATACAGTAGGTATTATTATTGAATCCTCACGTCAAACCCCTTACGGCGTAGGCAGAGAATACCGGATCAAAATAGCTCTATCGTTGAAAATTTCACGTGCTATTTTTACATTCATAACTTTCTATACATGAAAACTGGTTTCGGAGACTATTGTCGTATACGTCAGTAATCACTATCATCATCAGCCTATCTCAGTCCACTGCTGGACATAGGCCTCCCTCAATGAGCGCCATCATCATTTTGTCCATCAGTAATAAGAATAGTAAACTAATTAAGGCTAAATAATTTGGGTTTATATAAATGAGAGTTAAAACAAAGCAAGCCGCAATAACCGAGCGGCGCTAATTGATCGTTTCGGACAGCTTCAGACAACGGCCCTCCATCTCCGCTGACAATCTATGTATGTAGCTATGTAATCAAACGCATGACGCAGATTGGGCTCTCGCTCAGCCGATGGGATACTCAGATTTTACAATCAAATTATCTTAGCAATTGATCTTTCCATCACATATACGTTTATATCAAGTATTTTATGTCTCGTAGTAGATATGTAATATGAGATATTTGTAATTAGATTTTTGTAGAAAGACTTAATTGAAAAGGTCAGCAGAAACAACACGATTATATTAGATAAGGGATGCTTTATTTGTTTGTAGACCATCGTAAAATATGCTGAGGGAGTTAGTAAAATATATGTAGATGTGAAATAAAAAAGTAAGATCACGACAGAGGAGCGTCGTACATTGCCACGTTCTATAATGGGATAGATGGTAAGCCTATTGCCATACACCGGGCGCAAATCCAGATTCCGAGCCACTACTAGAAAGTTTTTGTAGAAAATGTAAGTTAGAAAAACCCAATAGTACTCGATTCGGGATTTGAACCCAGGATCTCCCTTCCAATCCGCTGTCGCGCCTGCAACCACTCAATCAACGAGGCAGTTTAATTACCTATACATGTGAAATGTATTATTAAGTACCCATGCTAAAAATATAGCCAATAGAAGCAGTTGCTGTACATTCTGATATAATGAATGGTTATTACAGTTATCTGACAATTTATGGTTCTACGTGTTTTACTATTTCATTTCTATGCAATTTAATATTAAAAATAAAAATAATATAATTAGCTGTTAATAAAGAAAATATATTTTAATACATCTAAATAGTTTAAACGTAACATATACTGTAATATTAAAGTTTTACATGTACACGGGTAACGTCCTACTCTATGTCCTATGTCCTATTCGCTCGTTAGCTACATAAAAATAGATGAAAATGGTCACATCTATCATTTACTCATATTCATTACGCAGGTACATCTACATACAAACCTACATATACATATATTTAGACATGTATGGACAAAGATGACAAAGTAAATGTAGAAGTATTAAATTCACCTCGAGCATGTAGTCGAATTATTTTTTAGCGAAGTAACGACATTCAATTCAATATTCAGTGGAATATTTTCCAGCTGTTATTGTATATTGTTTCGTTATATTCCACGCACAAAACATTGATGGAGGCCTCGCTTTTTGCCGCGTATTCCTCGTTGTTAGAGCGAGGCGCGTACCCGAGGCACATCGGTCACGGGGCGCCTCGATCCGTCTTCATTAGCGCCGGCCTACGCGTGCCTCGCGCGAGTCGCGTCGAACATTCATCAAGACTACTTGTCTTCCATTGCCACTGCCACCTGCCTTGAAAAATGAACCAACACTAACATAATCTCGGGGGTCGCAACCGTGAAATGAGATATGACTCCCTGAAATACACCTGCAATTATGACAACTGGAAGGAGAAATTACTTACCAGACTGTCGTTTTATAATATACGAGTGTGTTTAAAGATTTTCATTTGTACGTGTGTACGTGTTTTATGTATTAAATTTCCTAAGTAGGTTACGGTTGTTGGTAGGAAAATTGAAAAATAATTTTTTTAGAAAATAATTGCAGTATCAACATGTGAATTAAGTAAAAATATTGGATTCTAGTACGTTCTATGAATAATACTATCCACACTACTATTACAGGTACGTCGTATGCATATGTTAGTAATTACTCGTATATTACGGGTTAATCGACACAATCGGATCATTATCACACAAATAGATCGAGCGACCTCATTTCAATTGTAATTCACTTGTTTTTTTTTACTTCCCACGCTTTATAATGACATGACGCTCAATTAACAGTTTTATTCTATGAAATTTAGAGCGTTTGCGGAATATTCTGCACTTTTACATTTTAATAGAGGTTTTTGAAGTCTCAAGGGCTATAAATTCGATTAGTTCGAGGCGGGAAGGCCGCGGACTATCAGCTAGTTAAGTATAACTCGCAGACGATAACTAGGCACCTCGACATGATGACGTAACAGCGAAGTACTGTCTGCATAAAAAGCGTTTATCTAACTTTATTATATTTTTTGATTTGTTATTGTATGGAAACATCTCAATTGAGCGTTTATGATTGCTAAGTAATTGTCCGGTTGAAGGTATTGACAGACGAAACGATATGGCGGAGGGGAAGCGCATTCCTGCCAAGTGCCACGTTGATTGCTGCGTGAGGTACACGACAAGGGATTGCAAAATATTCATTTGGCTAAGGGTCGACGTTTATGACAGCGGACCTCTTTTTACCATATTAGATTACCAATATTTTACGTGACGTATTTAATATTCCACGAAGATACTGTTCGTAATGAAAATAAATTATATATTGCTTTATACGTTTTATCTTGTAGTTGTCGTTTGCAAGCCACAATTTGATTAATATTTCATTAATTACATCGTTTCCTTACATATCTATATATATATCTTCACGCTACGGCTCTTGCGAGGTAGACGGGGAGCACGGAATGAGAAAACCTTTGTCCTTGCAGACCTGACATGACATATATCATTACATCGTTTGTTCTGTATTTTAAAATTGACACAGATATTCCAAATTTGAATTTAAATACATATAATATTTTTATTATTATATGCAGGTATTTTAGTATCAAGCAAATTCCCAATTGTGCCCACATAAAATAATAAAACAGATTGTGATTAAAACAAGCCATTAGTATCAGTGTACCTAAATTATTTACCTTATACGAGTACAAAGTTTGATGAAAGTTTGATGAAAGTTTGATGACTATTTTCTGATCGTTACAACGGAGGATCGATCAATGTGAAAGCATTGAAATTTTGTAGGAGGTAAACAATGATCCTAGTGAACTAATTTGGAAAATATACGACAGTCCAATTGGTTAACAATACTCAAGGAACATACCGCATTGTTCAGCGGTTGCTGCTTTGCCGCATCATTTTCATCATCATCATCAACACTTGTAATAATTGTCTGTCGGTCACAGCTCTCCCCTCAGATGGAGAAAATTAGAGCGCATAGACTGTCAGTCAAATTCGGGGTATTACGGTATTTCCCGTCACGGTAACACCAAGTGATATTTAATAATTTTAAGAAATTACTTAATTAAGAACTGTATAATTATGGCTTAAAAATATGAGTATTCTTTATATTCTATTATGTAAAAATGAATGTTTGTATGTATGTTATCGATGAACTCAAAAACTACTGTACCGATTATTATGAAAATTGGTATGTA
>DWDT01001782.1:0-15050 GCA_018245595.1 Microceris scylla | reverse complement strand
CATGTAAGACAGTGATAATTTAATTCCATCAATCTAAATCATTCATTTCAAGATATTGCCATATTTATGGTGAAAGTTGCTGAATTACCTCAAATTTTTAGGACAGAGCGGAAGAGACTGCCTTGCTAGAACAAAAACGGCGCCGAGAAGAACAAAAAGGTAAATAAGATTGAATATCCCTTAAAAATCCATAAAAATAGTCTATAGTATCTAAGGATATATACATTGATGACATCTATGGAAATTATTAATAGTTAATTCTTGATAATTTGGGGTATAATAATGATAATAATTTCTCTAAATATTACTAAAGTTTGCATACAGTTTTTGATTTAATTAATTTTAAATTTTTGTGTTGCACATTCTAGCTGTGGTTAAAATGGGAAGTCATCAAAATGGCGCTCAAGAAGATCACCACTATGAAAAATATCACAAAAGAGTAAGTTTGCAATAGGTAAAAATAAATTTTAATTTATATTTCGGCAGATTTAAAATTATAACTTTCTGGAAAATATTACATTGTATTATTATAAACAGTAGTAAATGAAAAAACACTAGTTCATGAGAAGAAAATTCTTTAAGTTTATTGAAGAAAAAGTACAAAACATTGTGGTTACGTTGCTGTTTGAAACATCGATATTATATATCAGTAGGTAATTTGCTCACGACAATACCACCACTTCATTGTTGAAGCACCACCATCATCAAACTTTTTGTTAATCCGTTTTTGGACATGGTTCTCCTCTTTGAATGAGGTGTCGGGTTAAGACCACAGTCTGCCACACAGGCCAATTTAATGACATAATTTAAATTGAATTGTATACGTTCAGCAATGTTTATTAAATAAATATGTTTATGCTTGCACAATGTTGCTAATGCATGTGGTTACTAGAAGCAATCAACTTGATCCTTGATTAGGAGTAGCAACCTATTTGTAAAAAGATCTTCGAATAGGACAGTGCTTACAATCTGCACTTGAACTAGTATACATTATTGGGAGTAATGTAAATGATAATGACCTTTCCCCAATTCTTTCACTAATTGTTGCTTACTTATAGTGTTACTAACAATTAAACTAATAAATCAATTAATACCTAACCATATACAATGTGATGGTGATCAGAAAGTAATGGTAATAGAAATATTATATGGAGATTATGGTTAAAAAAATATTTATTTTTCTACACAGTCCAATACATTTAGTCTGTCTTTTTCTAAACCCAAAATTCCCATTGAAAAAAATATACATGTTTCTTAGCTTTTCCTAAACGACTCAACAGTGGCAAATTTCTTGCCGCGGAGGTGTTCCTTGATTCGAGCAAAGAGGTAGAAGTCACTGGGAATTAAGTCTGGCGAATGAGGCGGATGTTCCAGCAGTTCGAATCCCGGTTCTCAAATAGCAGCTATCGCAACTTTGTGAGCCGGTGCGTTGTCTCGGTGAAACAGCACTTCAGCTCGAAGTTTACCGCGTCTTTTTAATGGCCTCACGCAGTCTCTTAATTGGTCTCGTAGTAAGATCCTGAAATAGTGGCTCCCTTCTTTAAATACTCCACTATAATTATTCCTTTAGCGTTCGAGAAAACAGTCGCCATAATCTTTCCCGTCGAACTTGACACCTTGAATTTCTTCGGCGTCGGTGACGAGGTTCGCTTCCAAGTCATAGACTGCTGTTTGGTTTCAGGATCAAAATGGTGGATCTAGGTTTCGTCCATGATCACAAAACGGGTCAATTAAAATTCCTTATCGGCTTGAAACTTTTCGAGATTCTTCTTTGAAATGTCGACTTGTTTTTTTCTTTCGTTTGTCGGTTAGCATTCTGGGTACCCAACGCGCCGAGGCTTTTTTCACGTTTTCGTCAGTGACGGACGTGGATGGCCGACCTTCCCGATGTTTAACTCAGTCGATGTTCTTCCCAGTTTAACTTCTCAGTCCAGCATGCAGTAGGATATAGAGGAGCAAAGTCCTCCAATTTTTTTCAAGTAGAGGTACTTAATGATAGCTCTAATTTCGTTTTTCTTCATTTCGATGTTATCTTTTCGGCGGTTGGTATTCAAATGAATGTATATTCCGAAAACCGTAACCTATTTAAATGAAATTTTCGAGCTAACCTAGTGAGTACGAGGGGCGGTCAAAAAGTTAGCGAAATGACAGGGATGAAGAATGTAATGAAACCTGAAACTATTTTTCCTTTTCAATATATTCGCCCTCAACTCTAATACATCTTTCAGATATTTCATATAACTTATTTATGCCATCAAAAAAAAAATGAATTTAAAATACGCCGAAATCGCCGACGTGACTTCATCATTATCGTTAATTTTTTTCAACTGTAGTTCTTTTTTCATTTTTGGGAATAAATAATAATCGCTGGGGGCCAAGTCTCGACTGTAGGGTGGGTGACGTAATAGTTCAAAGCCGCATCGCTGAATGGCAGCCGTCGCAACATTGTTTGTGTGCACGAGCGCATTGTCGTGCAAGAAGTACACCTTTGGTCAGTTTTCCTCTTATTTTTTCTTTAATTGCTTCTCTTAACTGATGTAATAAAGAAGCATAATAGTATCCCGTTATGGAAACACCATGTTACTTATAATTGATTAAAAGAATACCTTCAGTATCTCAAAAATCGTCGCCATGGTTGATGATCGCCCTTCGTATCGTTAAACCACACATCGTTTTAATCTTACTGTCATCTAAAAACTTTTAAGGTTTTACAAAATTCTTTTTCCTCGTCTTTCATGTTCGCTTCTCTTAACGTGCACTGTTTCCTACTTTTTCCTCCTTATTATCTTTCTTATTTTCTATTTTATTATCTTCCTTATTATCTATTTTATTGTATTCAATTGTGCTTAGTGTTATATATCAAACATTTGCTACTATCTTGATTTTGAAATATATACATAGGGTTTATTTTGTTTTCATCTCTTTAAATCACATTAAGAGAGATAAACATTTTATATTATATTTACAGGAAAAGTCACCTTTCAGAGATCGGTCGCATGAAGAATCAAGGGACAAACAATATCCTTTTAAAAAAAGACGTTAATTTATTGCATGCACTGACAACGTGTAGTTTATGCACCAAAAATATAAAATTTAATTATTTTGATAACTGTCTACAAATTAAAATCAGTCCTGGCCTGGACTACTTTGTTGCGTTTAGTTTGTAGGTGTTAACAGGTTGACGTAATTTATGAGTGCGCTTCAGTGTTACGTGTGTTGCAAACGTGTTTGTATTAATGTTGGCATGTGTGTGCGTAGCGTACGATCGCATTATTAAAAAAAAAAAAATATTTTAAAATATGAAAATCACCCTTATACCCTTTCGGATAAACATAATAAAATTGTACCCAAAATTATGATTTTAAATAAAAGTTTAAATGGAAAGGTGGATATCGTTGTTTCTATAAATTATTTTTCGCTATTTTTATACTAAGCTTGGCCTCGATTAAGTATACTGGTTGATATGTATCCTAATGCATTGCATATATATAATATTATCCAACAAAAATACCACTGACGTGCAACCTTGAATTATACGACTTAATAAAATTTTATACATTGTACTATAGATAAGTAAAAATAAATAAACATGAACAAATACAGATTTTATCATTACATATCTAATAATTTCTATTGAATGTCTATTATCTTCAAGGGTTAAGAATTTAGGCATTATGCACTACAAGATTTCTTTAAAAGGGTTTTTTCAATAAAACATTAAAAAATTGAAATTAATTTTTTAGATGAGCAACACAGCGTAGCATTTATGCTTTAGCGTCTCGTGAAACATTACATAATAAGTAGATGTGTTCCAAGTTATGTTTAACAAATTTACTTTCTGATCGGAAAACGATCTTAATGAACAATTTAAATATAGAATACGCATAATTCATTTTTATCGCCAACTTGATCGAATATCTAAATATGCCGAATTGACGTTTAATGAAAAAGCCATTTAGATTGCAAATATACATATTATGGTTTTCTTAACTGTCTTCCATACCAGACGAACAAATGAATCAAAAATAAGACGATAAGCTGATTTGCTGTGAAGAGACTGTAAAGCAGAAATTTAATTAAGGTTAACTAAATTGGCACGGCATGAAATTCTTGTTTTCCAATGAATAAATATCGTGTTCTAAATACCGACTTGTTGTATGATTTTTTCAAACCTTTCGTTAAAAATCAATAATTTGTATATCAAGGTAGGTATGTATGAAACCTAGGAAGCGAGCGGAAGACCGAGCGGAATTTGCAGTCACTTTTCCTGATTTAAAAGAATTGAAAGGGAGTATTTAAAATGTATACTTATAATACACTTTACAGATCCACTGAAGACCTACATGAACATATTTTTATCAGCATCATCATCACCCTATTCCTATCCGCTGTCTAATAGCACGGCATTGAGCTCAATGTTTAGCCCTTCCTGTTCCATTAAACTGCTGCCAGCCACTGTGTTTATCGTCATTAGACCTAACTAGAAGGTGTGCTATGCTGAATTAGAAAAGGCGTGGTCGCCACTCCAGAACACGTGTACTCCAAGTCTTATTATGGATTTGCGACAAGTGTGGCCAGCCCATTGTTACTTCAGCTTGCTAATCTTTTAGGCCATGTGATTGGTGTATTTACTACATAAAATAACGATGGAAAGCAGAGTCCAAAACTGGAAAACCTTTGCCAAATAATTTATAATTTAATCTTTAAAGAAATCTTAATATACGCTCTTGCAAGAGCCTCTCATTGAAATTAAATAGGATACGTGCAACCTATAGGTACACGCTATCAAAATAAACGTTTTTTAATGAGCATTAGGATTTATTTGATTAATTCCATTTGTTTATTTACCTCTATAATAACATTTCTGCTTGGCATTGAATTAAATGGAAATAAAATATATATTTGCCCGAAAATTGTACATGTGTATAATGCGCACCTGTGCCAGTAAAATAAACTCCAAAATTTCTCGGTATCAAAGGTGATTTTAGTATATACCTACATAT
Source organism: Microceris scylla (assembly GCA_018245595.1). Taxonomy (NCBI): domain Eukaryota; kingdom Metazoa; phylum Arthropoda; class Insecta; order Lepidoptera; family Hesperiidae; genus Microceris; species Microceris scylla. The sequence goes on along the minus strand of DWDT01001782.1, from coordinate 10,047 downwards.
AAACATCTATGCTTTTAATCACAACAACACAAAAAAACAATTTACTATCCTAGTCAAAAAAACAATAATTATTGCAAATAGCTGAAGCTGCATGATACCGAATCACGTGGCTTACAATCGGAGACGCAATATTCCTATGTATAAGCGTATGTTTTAAAATATACCTACTATAAATATTATTTTTTTTACTAAAATTCTTAATAAAAATCTCGATAGATTAATAATTTTCAAATTGCATTTGTAGTACTCCAAAGTAGTTCTTTACGTTTAGTACGATATAACAGTTCCTTGTTTTAATGTTTTAAAATCTACGGTAGCTGTGCACAAACATCAACAACCCTAAATGTAGGATAACCATGTATAATAGTATATGAGTTTTTTCTTTTATCTACATAATTTATATACATAACATGAAATAAATGGTACTTTTTGGCGAAGTAAAATGTAATTATTACTTAAACAAAAATATTTAATCTGTGACGAGTTTGAATCTTTCTTCGTCACTTCATTTTGTCTATGATTGATACCGACAGTACCTACGTTAAGTGTAAGAATTGAATTCCACTTTATAGTGTAATCGAACCATAAATATACGTAATAGAGGTCAGATAAAGCTGCAGTGAATAATTGTTTAAATGGAGAATATATTAATCTCTTAGTTATAAGTGATTTAGGGGGATTTAAACATTATAGAATTCTCTATCGTTGAGGTCGGCCATTTTGATTTTATGTAATACCACGTGATAAAATTCATCTGTGTTTTTAATGACAAATAATATACATAGAGGTAGGTACTACACTTCGGCTATAAAAAATTATGATTGAGCTTTACCGGAAAAGCCCGCAATAGTGATTGTTATTAAGCTAAATATGGCAATTGCTTGCATATATATCATCTGTTTTGTTTTATTTTGTAACTTATGATATTGGTTTATTTTTAATTTTTAAAATATGTTGAGCGATAAGAAATTGCTGACGTATTATATAATTTCAGGCTAATAACGCAAAGGATACTTTAGTATTCTTAGCGTTACAGTTTTCTCCAAAATTTATAAAGATAATTAAGATGATTGCTTTTTTTATTTATAATAACAATATATTTTAGGCAAGTTACAGGATTATTTTTTATTAGTACTTTTAATATATTTTAATTAAGTACACATGGTGCTATAATAGCTAAATCTAAATAGATTCCTTTAAAAATGGCTTGAACAAAGGATTTATATTTGTAAAAGAGATGAAATTAATATTCGTACAATCAGATTCATCGGAAAATTTACAATAAATATTTACAAGAACAGTAGTACCACAGAGTAATTCTCAAATGACATTTTTCAGTTACGATGACGTGTAGTATTTTTCTCTATGCCCAGGAGTAATTGCTTTATTTGTGTTGGTAACATTAAGATTGGAAATTTTAATAAATTTATCGTAATATTCTGTGATCGTTTGGTTTAACAAAAATAATTTTCAAATATGTGTTTGTAAAATAAGTATCTGATATGTTATGAAATATTTGTGTTGGGTTGCATTGCGTGCGCATCTAATATGGCGACCTGACCTTTACAGTTTCGTACAATATTTGTTAGAATGCGCTCTACATTTTGATTACGTTTTTGGCATGAATGACTTGGTTCGTTAAAAAACTTGTATTGGATTTTTTATTTTTGTAATCTGTTACTTTTTATGTAATTGTGTTTTCAGCTTTGTTGCTTGTAACATGTTAGGCATGTGTTGTTGATTTTGCTGTTTAAAGGTTACACCTTTGAAGATAAAAATTTCAATTTTACTTAGGTTTCTTTTAATAATACGTAGTTTTATTTAAATAGGCAACAGACTTACATTAATCATATAACTTAATACCAACATTACGCGTTAATCAAAAAGATTTGGTTATAATTGACAAATGCAAAAAAAATGTGTGTTCATCTATAGAATTGCGACGAGTTCTGTAAAAACTTGAAAATTAGTGTTTATAGTGTTTGAACAATATAGAAATAGTCAACATAATATTTATGATACTAGTAAATAAGCAATTATACCTTATTGTGTATCAGATAAATTATTTTTCGGAACGCGTCCTATTGACTTTCTTAATATTTCCAAGTTGAGAAAGTTTTGGATCCAAAAATAGATATATCGTTATATCAAATATTACAATTTGATGCTTTTACTGACATTTCTGCAGTAAAATCTGCAGCTACTTCATAACATATAGCACGTCACATTGTTAGCGTGTTTTTAATAGTTGTCCTTTTCTAATGTTGTGTCTATTAACAGTAAACTGTATACTCCTATCTTTTATTGTTGTGATCAAAACTAACTTTTTAAATTATTTCTTTTCAGTCCAAAATTTAAGAAAAAATGGAATGTGGTAAAGTATTTGAATCAAATATAACAAGAACCCACAATGTGTTAAAAAATAATCTTTACGATATATTAACAATAGAACCAGTTTCACCTTTACCAATTAATAACGATAAAAATCAATCTTGCAATTTTACACCGAAAACCGACAAATACTTCATTCCAAAGAAGAAAATTAAGCTAAAAGTTAAAACAGTCAGAGATATAAGGAATATGTTTCAAAAAGACATTTACACTACATTAGAAACCGACTTGATGAAACAGCAGAATACCTTATTGCGCAAGATTACCGGCGGTTCGTCGAAAGATGAGAAAACCAGATTATTGGCTAAAAATATGTTGCACAGTGAAAAGCCAATGTCTAGAATGACGTGGCAAATGTTAATAAACGTTAACCCCGATAATCATGCACATCCATCTCAATATGTGTTATGGAATAGCAAATGTATTCGAGTTAATGGTAGTAGAGGAGGGAAATCCAAATTCATTTGTAAGTATGATATGGACGGCAAACAGACGTCCTTGTTTCAAAGAATAGAACTCAAGAAAAATAATTTAACTTCAAAGAAAAGTTTGTTGAAGGATTCCTTATGCGTAAAATTCAAACCAGGTCCACTTTCAAGAAAAAAACATCTCGATATTTCATATCAAAAATATAATATTGGTAGTGTCACGTTAACTCACCTACCGAAATCTGGGTTGAGTATTATTCCTGAATGCGGCAAACCTTTAGAACCATCACTTACAAATATTTTACAAAACTTACGTGATGTAAACGGAATAATAAACGATAAATGGGCAGAGTTTGCAGTTTCCACTTTAGGAAAGGAAGAGAATGGACGCGCCGTCCAGTTAAAAAAGGATTGTTGCGTAACTTTTGACTTAAATTACAAATATAACCAACGTTGTTTATTGATGCGATCTGTCAGTGATAACCATGATTATGATCTATTAGAAAAAAATACAAGTGATACTTCCTGTGCAGGTAAAGAGACATCTATACAAGAAATCAAAGAAATGCTAAACGATATGTTAATCTCAGTTGAAATTAGTTTACTGGGAGATAAGGTATATACCGGAGAAGACTCCCCGAGGGATATAAATACAGACGATATAAGTACTAATATAAACATTCATACCAGAGACAAAGTTAAAAGAAACGGTGAGTTACATAGGCTTGACGTGACTGTAATTCGATTATCCGATACTCAGGAAAGAAATAATATTGGCGTATGTCGTAAATCATTTTGCAACTTAGGGTGTGTTTGTGGTTCTATATTGTCATCATTCCATTTAAAAAATCATTGCGCCCGCGTTGAATGTATGTTTCAATGCAAATGTGATTTTTCTAAATATAACATTCATAAGTCTTTTGAGGATGACATAATACCGGGTTTAGTTCATTTAGACAATGAAAATAATTTGAAACTATCTAAAGAGGAACAAAAATTTCATCAAACAGTTGTGCTGTCGGGTGAAAAAAGTATTTTATTAAAATCTCAAAAGAGAAATTGGAGGGCTCCTAAGAAATATGCTGATTTTTATAGTAATTTGTCCCTTAAGAGCGAAAGAAAAAGTGAACGAATTCTATCAGTGATGGAAGTCAAGTTAAACTGTACAAATGTCGAGCCCTGGTGTATGGTTCATAATCTATATAGATGCTTTTGTAAAGGTAAGTTTACAGAAAGATTGCCCGCATTAAATGATCACACAAAACCTTTAGATGATAACAATAGCAACGATAAATTACCTGTACCTGAAAACCTTGGAGATGATTTAAATGTTGCAAATGATGAAACACCTGTTAAAGAAATCTTTAGACGACGGCCACGTCAATATGTTAATACCAAAGACAAACCAGATGTACGATCACCCTCTACGGACAACATTTTCGCCTCGAATAAAACATGTACTTTTGAAGAAAAATGCGCGAGGACACAGGGTTACAAAAAACGAAAATATAGCGATACGCACTATATAAATTCTAATAAAAAAATCGTCGAAATGGAACAAAATGATAAGAATTTACGTAAGAGAATTATGGAAATTATAAATAATTATAAAAAAGATGAAGAAAAGCAGACAAGAAAAGACTTGGATGATATTCCTACTATTGACCTCTCTATGTCTCCGGAGCCTAGTCAAACAAGTGAACCAGAAAATGAACCAAATGATGATTCTCAAAATGATTGCCCTAATGATACGCCAAAGACTGATATCGTTACAGGAGTTGTAAATAATAAAATAAAATCTTGGTTAGCTCCTATTCTAACGATGTATAGACAGCGTTTCACTAAAGGCTTTATTAAAAAATCGTTAGATCCACCGAAAAATGGTAAAGTAGCCTTGTACCCTTGGGATTTTATACTACAAAGATATAATGATAAAAAAAATTTTTTTTTCGTTACAAATCAAAAACCATTTCGTATATTCATGGCTGTCGACAATAGAAATCCTTTGTTTGATAATTGTATCAATATAAACACTATTATTGATTGTACCAATTACCCATTAAGTGTAAAGAACATTGTTAAAAATAAAAATGCAGAATTGAAAGACCAAATATGTATATTACGTGGGTTAGACATTTGTTGGGAATTAGTTGGAACTGTTAAAAAAGTACGCGAAATCCCAAATCGTGATCACGAGAACAGTTCAGAAGATTTATCTTCGGACATAAATGAAAGTTTAACATCAAAGAATTCGAAAATCTCGTCCGAGACATTTATTAGCGAAGAACCTTTAGGTTCATTAGAAAATGATACGGAACAGTCAAAATGGTTTGTTATGAGTATAGAAAATGATTTTAGTGAAATTCAATTTCCTAACAGGGGATTCTTTGTGAAACATGACAGTATAATAAAAGCAATAAAAGTGGCTCGCCTTTCTGAGAAAACTGTAAGATTATCTTCTCAAAAATCCACAGACGGAAATGGCGAACCTCAATTTGGAATTTATGCAGTACCTAATGCAAATGAATTTTGTGTATTTATTGGACCGTACGAAAAAAACGAGTCTTTAGGAATAGAAACCATCAAAACAAGTTCACCTGGCAATATTAAGAAAACTAGAGGAGTATGGATTACAACTAACAAAGTTAATAATTTACAAGTAATTGACAATCCTTTGTCTTTTATATCTCAAATTAATTTGAAAAACGAACAAACCTTGGAGGACTCAATGCAAATTGTTTCGAATACTGATTCTGCATCTGGAATAGGAAATAAACGTAAGATTGTAAAACTAATCAAACCTATAAAAATACCAAAAACAAATAACTTTTATCATCTTACATCGTCTGGTATATTGAAACAAATACCGGTATCGCCCGAAAAACCAAATTTAACATCTAAAACACCTTTTGTTATAAATAAATACTTGTCAACTGATTGTGAAACAAATACTACAAATACACCTTTACTATGCAAAGGTTCGACTGTACTACTACAAACAAATAAAAACTTGAATAATTCCAAAATCGAAGAGAAACAAACTCTGTCCACTAAAAGGCCAATAGCAGAAATAGCACCTCAACTTAAGATTATAGACGAATGCTCTGAATCTAAGAGTATGCCACCAATAAAATCCAGAAAACTTGAAGGTGGTATGTTAGTTCTGAAACCGGAAGAAATTAATCAAAGATCTCTTGTTAACAAAACCAGTAATGTACCGGTGTTTTCAATAAATAAGAATAATCTCCAAACTACCACGGTAGAGGGTGATATTGATATGGATATAGAAAATTTTCTCGCTAACTCTGTGGAATGTAGTGCTCCTAGCACTGATGTGTATATTATATCTGACGATGAAGATTACTGTTACATGGAAGGAAATACAAATAAAAACCTTTGGAATGATGTATGGATTATTTGTAAAAACGTAGAAAATGTAGGATGGATTGCAGGAAGGCAAAATGCAAACAAAGAATTGAGTTTTGAGTTTCCAGGTTTTAAATATACCGATTTTTATTCATTAGAAGAAGCATTTCTTAAAATTAACCAGTAAGTATTGTTGTTTTTTATTTATTTTCATAGGACATACAATAGTTACCATGAATCTTAACCTCACTTAATGTAAACCACAGTTTATCATCGAGAAGAAATCGTATTTGTCATGACTTCATGGAAAAGTCGGCACTATCTACCAATGATACGCTATTAAGCTCAAAACTACAATTTTGAAATTTTTAAATGTGGTATATTAAGTATGTTGTATATATGTATTTTTAAGGCACAAGGTATATATGTATTTCCAAGTCTTATTTCTTAGCACTTATGTAATTCGTTTACAAAGTCGGCGATGTAGCGTACTTGTACGTACGTCTTATTTGACTTCTTTTCCCTTTTGCAAAAATTTGGAATGAATAAGTCTATAGTGAATTTATCTGTTAATATACTATTATTGCAGTTAATTGAAAATTTTCAGGGTACTTTCTAGAAAAATATATATACCAAAACATCTGGATCTAGAGTGGAAAGTAGTAGAGAAAAAAGAAGATATAAAAGATAAACAAAAGTTACTGTTAGAAGACTTGGACCCAAATCGAGTAAGTATTAAGTGTATTTATGACGCTACTGAGTCCCTATTCAACATTTTATTAGTTTAAAAATATATAAGACATGGTATATGTGGTATTTATGGGCGAAAAATTAAAGCAGGCGTTTTTTAATATTTGAATTGTTCATAATTTCCTAGCACTTAAGCAATGCGTTTAGCAAATATTAGAAATTAAAAAAAATAAGTATACGCTCCATCCGCTCTTTGAATTTCCTACGTTCAAAATACGTATTTTTTAAATGAAAAGTACAATATATTTTGAAAAAAGATTGTTTTTCATTTTACTGTTCAGTATTAAAAACTACCTACTTATTAAATTTTGCTTCAATTTAATCTGTCGTTCAACTGTAAAAGTAAAGTGAACAAGTGTATTCAACACTTTTTCACTACTTCCTTTCACATTTAATATTAGTACGAATGGATTCCCATTTTAATCCTTCCTATGTTGGATTGGGGACAAGTCTCAGAACCAATGGGTTTAGGGCTTACCCCATTACTGGCCAAATGCTAGATGGTAGATTTTACTAATTTTACAAAAAAATATTAAATTATCTTAAGACAGGTTTTTGAAGCTGTTCTCGTTCATCATTGACGAGTGATAGTAATAATACAAATGCTAGACCTAGGCATGCAAATGTCGGTCGTATTACTAGAAAATACATTATTACTTAAGTTTGCTATGTATAAGAATATGCAAAGGAATTGAAGATTGATCGCCGTAATCATTTACAGGTTTTGACTAAAAAGGGGTTAATACACAAGTTAGATTTAGCTGCTTTGTCTAAAGCGAGAAATGTTGAACATGTGTCGTCACCGTCGACGAATTTACAAGCGTCTTCAAAAGAATTAAATAAAGAAGTTTCGAAGGTATTCGTAACTGTAAGTGTTTTATATACATCCTTATAAATCGCGATGCGTGTTTTGGTTGCTTGCTTTACTCGTAAGTACTGCCCCTTACGTCACGACCGAGCCTAGTATGATAGTTTCATTTGAAAGGTTTGCGTTTTACTTTGTTATTATTGTATAAACGTTAATTTCATCTAGTTTTTGTCCTTCTACAGAATTCAGTTCTTCTGTAATGTAACATTTTTCCAGGAAACTAACATTAATAAGATCAAGACTGAAATAGACGAAGAGTGCGACCCACTCGGCGATCTTCTACTGAAAAAAGAAGAGTTATCTAATTTTTTTCCTCAAATGTCAAATGATAAGCGACAGGAAATTAGCGAGCGGTTGCGAAGTATTATATCGAGTGCCAATAGTTCGTAGATTTAAAACTGTTATATATTATAGACTGGAACGTTTCTCATTTATAGATGTATGTATGTTTGTGATCTTTACTTGCGAATAACGTTTGCGAGGCGTAGTTTTTTAAGAGTTTCGCTTTTGTTTCTTAAACATATTTTACGTGTGCCTTAGGAAGCCATAATGATTGTCCGAAAGCGTATCATATATTTTATACCTTAACTATATTATAAGTATTTGCATTGTTTACCTACTAAGTCAATATTTATTATTCCTACTCGTGGTACATATTTAAAGGGATGCAAAAAAGTAATGCTTATGTCAGGATATCTTGAGAGGAGGTAAGGGTTGACATTAAAGTGTTAGACTTGCCAGCACGCCATATATAAACCAGCTAAAGCAAGCCAACATTTGGTTACGTTGACATGCTTTATCCGGTTTAAACAGATGTAAACCAATTAAACAAAAAGTCCAGCTGTAAAGAAATAAAAAAGTATGCCCGGGAATTTTTGTCGGCAACAGCTGGTAATGCTTGTGTTTAATGGGCATGCGTTGGGAAAAGTTTTATCAATTGTTACTAGAATGAGACAGATCGTTAAATTTCCTAAAAGCTTGTTTACTGTCTGCTTTTTGTACTTTTGTTCAAACCGTCTACAGCGTTGGATAATTCTCATTAAACGCTTATTTTTACTTGTTTTAAATTGTCAAAGAGAATCATATGTTCCATTTGATAGTAAATTAGCTCTGCCAGTTAAAATATCAACAATAGCAGTTTACATAGAGATATTATATATAGAGAGGGGAAGATATACGGCTGTTTGTAAGCGGCAACGTCTGATGGTTCAGAAAGAGAAACGATCGCGTTAACTATCTCTTTGCATCTCACTAGTGACTGGACTTACGCTAGCGCTATCTGTGTGTGCGCGTGTAGAAAGAGATAGATAGTTAAGCTCATTTGCTTTCTCTCTTTTTCGATGGACACATTTTAGGTTGGGGAGCCCCCTTAATCTGCGTATAATATATCTATGGCAACTCATGTACCGTCATCCATGTGATAAGCAAAGCTGTTTTCTGTTACATTATTTTTATTATCTTCACACTTTTTAAAATTAGTCCCTGAGATTATGACATGATTCATAACAGTCAGAAGTCGGTTTTTTTGTGTATTACAAATTATTCATAACTAAAGTCAACAAAGTTCGGTCACTAAAACTGACTAATTTATGTTTTGTTAAGTTCAACGTTGTAAATATTGTAAATATAAATAGTTTCTTTATCGTATTAATTCATGTCTAAAAGATTAAGATAACTGCCATTTTATTGTTCCACTTTAAAAATGGCTACTTCTCTAAGAGGTAACAGAAATAGTTTCTATAATTTACGCTCACTGAGTCACCAGTGGTTACCATTTGGTGTCTGTATGGTGCAAAATTTTAACTATTTTAATGTTCAGAAATATATTAAAAATCTCATTATATACTCTGCTATGAAATATCAAGCGGTACATCTGATTAGCAGTGCTATAGTTGCTGGTCAACTGTATAAGTATCTTGTAGTTCGTTTGTAGACGATAAAGTTTCCATTGTAATATTTTTACTTGAGAGAGACACTTGGCTTGATTTTCGCTTTCTCCATTAACTGCAACATAGGGATGATCGATATTGGAAAAACATCGATGTTGACATCGATGCTAACATCGAATCAAAGGCATCGATGCACGATGAATATCGTTTGAATATCATCGATATATAAAACATCGATGTTTTTGATAGAAAAAAAGAGAAAAGATATAAAACAAATTTTTTTTTTTTTCAACCCATTACAATTTCACTGCTGGAATACGGGTCTCCTCTCATATTGAGAGGGTTAAGGCCATAG